>PVJI01001749.1:0-167812 GCA_004026765.1 Micronycteris hirsuta
GGGGGCGAGGGGAAGGGATGTAAAGGCCGGGCTCTTTGTCCTCCCACCCCCATCTCTTTGGCCAAAGGCTGCTCCAGGCCCTTCTGGCCCAGCGTGTGCCTATGGCTGGGGAGGCAGAGTCACAGGTGTTTGTGTGAGAAGCTCATGGGCTGCTGGGTGCCGAGGGAGCACAGGTGGGGCGCCTGCAGCCTTTGCTGCAGCCTCTGCTGCAGCAGTGTTCACAACTTGGCTTTTCAGAGCCTAAATTCAGCTGTCTGTCCATCCATCCATGCATGCCTGCATCCATCTATCCCCCCCACCTGTTATTCCATCCATCCATCCATCCATCCATCCATCCATCCATCAGTCCATCCATCCATCTGTCAGTCCATCCATCTGTCAATCCATCCATCCATCCATCCATCCATTTACCCATTCACTGTCCTGAGTCCTCCCGGGTGCTTGCCACAGCCCCAGGCCCCAGTGGGTCAGAGATGACCGACCTGGCTCATTCCAGTCCCCATCTTTCTCCACAGAGGCTGCGTTTCTGGCAGTTGCTGTGAGGTGACCAGGCAGAGTGGGAGTGGGCAGGAGGGCTCCTGTGGCCGGTGGCCCCTGCGGTCCCCTGTGAGATGTCTAGACTCATGGCCCTTCAGCTCCATGGGGGCTCCAGAGGTAGCTGGTGCCACTGGCATCCCAGGAAGTCCCTCAGAGTAAACACAGCCCCCACTCACAGACGGGCTGCTGGTAGCCTTAGAGCCCCGGCTGTCCTGTCCAGGGCCCGTGGGAGTTCTGTGCCTGGCTCCCCCATTGGGCTGGCTGGTGGGTCATGGGCCTAGTCTGGGCTGAGGACATCGACTGGGTCTTTTCTGGGCAGTGCTGTGGGTGCTTCTGGCACCCTGTTCCCGCTCTGTTATATCGGTGCCCAGAGGGGTCACTTGCTTAGACAAAGGTTGTCCTGGGCTCGCATCCTGGAGAGGAAGTAGGGACAAAAAAACTGTCACTGAGTACCTACTAGGTGCCAAACCCTCTGCGTAGTGGGTCCCCCTGAACCCTCATGTCGGTGCTATAGATGGGCATTCTCATCCCACCCCCTGCACACTCGAGGACCCCGGGGCTCAGAGGGGGGAATATCCTGTTTGGATATCTCCGCACGGGCCACACAGCCAGTGGATATTAGTGCAGGCACGAGCCCAGGTCCCCTCGGCTGGAGTCTCCGTGTCTTTCCCAGTCACCGGCCCCCTGGCACAGCTGTTCCCGGCCCTGGCTTCATCGAGAGTTTCCCCTCCCCTGTCATCGCTACCATCACCGTCACACAGGCCCAGATGGGCCGAACAGCTCCTTCCCTCCCGAGGGGCCGCAGTTCCTGAGCGCATGCCGTGTACCTGCAGCAGAGGGTGCAGGGGCACCTGTAACCTGCCAAAGGCCACAGACTGTCCCCTGGCGGGTGGAGCCCAAATTTGGAGTGGGGCAGACCTGAATTCCGGCCTTGGCTTTGCTCTTTTCTTGCTGTGCAACCCTGGGTAAGTTACCCGCATTTCTAAGCTGTTTCGTTTCCTCATCAGATGGGAGGAACACACACCATCCTGCAGGGAGGAGGGGACGGAAGTGGGAAAGGGGGCAAAGTGCGCGCAGCGCCCTGCTCCCTGTGCCCGGCTCACAGGGGCTCCAGGAGCCAGTGGGGCGGCATCAGAAGGGTCCCATTCTGTGCGAGCATTTCAAGGCCTGTAGGTGCTAATTATAAGCCAGTGTTATTTAATCATTGAAGTAGTCTCTCTTTTTGCCCAGAGAGACTCTTAGTTGCCTGGCCTAGTGCCTTTCACAGAGCCTGGGGCACACATTTCTTTCTTCAAATGAAATCACACCTCCGATTTCAATGGTGAAAGCAGGTAACAGTGGATTTGGTCCCATAAAAGCTGGGAGGCTGCTCTGTCTCTCCCCCCCCATCTCTTGGACCCCCCAACCCCCTGGGCAGCCCTTAAGGCGTTTGTGGGGACACTCACAGCCCCAAGAAGCACAGTGCACGGGCTCCTGGGTCCCAGCCCTTGGAAGGGGGTAGGATTAGCTTAGTGGACACCAGAAAGGCCTCCCCAGGCCAGACTTTGAGTGAATGAGTGAGTGTGTTGTGTGCACAGGCCTGGGCCTGGTGACAAGGGGGCAGCCTTGTCACTCCCTGTTCACTCCTGCTCCCTGCGGGCTTTTCCTCCCCCTCCCATGGGCTGTCTTTACTCAGCCAGCTCTCCCCTGTCCCTCGAGGGCTGGTGGGGGGAGGGTGGACTCACGGGTCATCTCTGGGTTTTGTAACAATGATTTAGAAACTGCCAGGTGATGGGGACTGAGGCACCACTCAGGCTCGAGTCCCTGCTAGGCGGGAGGTCCCTCCGTCCGCCTCTGGCCCCTTCTCGGACTGCATTCCCTGGAGCTCCCAACCATCTGGATTCTCCAGCCCATCACCCACTGGAAAGGCCCAGAGAGGGATAGGACCTGCTTGATGTTGCACAGCACCTCAGTGTCGGGGCTGGGTTTGGGGGCAAAAGTCTGGGTCCACGCTGGACAAGGGAGGCCTGGCTGCTGGGCGGAAGTCCCAAAGTAACTTGGTTCCAAGTCTTGAAGATCACTGGGGCAGGGGCCTTAGTAAAGAGGCTGCCCAGGGGTCACATTGAGGGGCCACTTCTGTTCATTCCATCGTCACTGAGCCTGGCTGCCTGGTGGCCTCCATGCTCAGGGTTGAGGGCTGAGAAACAGGGCACGTTTCTGTCCTTAGGAGACCTGCTGTCCAGAGGGCACAGGGCATGGGTCTGGGCTGCGCTTCCCACTACTCAGCTGCTGGGCTGTGTGACCCTGGGGACAGCCCTCCACCTCTGTGCCTTGGTCTCCTCTCCCGTCCAGTGCAGTTACTGGGTTGGAGGCTCCCAGTGTCACTGTGAGGCTCCCCGCACGGTGAGCTGTCTGTCGATGCCGGCTGCTACGAGTGTTGTTGGGATTGCCGTCACAGTCTGCTGTGGGCTCGGCATTTTGCATATTACCTGTGTGTTTCACCATGACTCGTAAAGAGAGGGTTACAGAAGGGGAAACTGAGGCTAGGAGGTGCCACGCTCAAAGTCCTACATCAATGAAGTGATTGGGCTGGATTTTAACCCAGTTCTGTCTGCCACACCCCACTGCCTTCCTGGTGCTACCGCCCACCTCAGTAGATCCTGGGAGGACAGGTCTCCCCTGGCCTGGTAGCCCCAGGCCCACTGGCTGCTCCTCTCCCTGTAGGGCCTGCCAGGGTTTCCAGCCCCCATGATGGATGGGTCTGGGGATGTTTTCTTCCAGGGCGACCATGAAGGCCAAGGGCCCTGCCAGGGTCTTCTCTGGCTGTTGTCCTCCCTCCCCCACCACTTTCCCCAGGGGACCAAGTGGAGACTGCCCAGGCCTGCCCGCCCCTCCCCTCTCATAGCTCACATTCCTCCAGAAGCTTCTCCCCCAGGCCGGTGGGCGGTCAGCACCTCCCCGTGCACAGCCCTCTCCTTCTGCTCTGCTCCCAGGGCTCGACAAGGGGTCCTAGGGCTCCACAGGCTACTTCAGTCCCACCCAGCATCTGTCCCACCCCCCTGGTGCATCCCAGGGGCCTCCCCTGCTGCCTGTACCTGAACTGCCCACGCAGGGCAATGGTTAACCCAGAGGAATGAAGGTCCAGTGCTTGAGGGGCAAACACAAGTGGGCAAGTGGAATGGTCTTCAAGCCATGGCAGGGAGGCACCCACCTACGTGGTCTCTGTAGAGGGCACTTACTGGCATGGTCTGTCTCCACCTGGGAAGGTTAGCATTCAACCGCCAGGCCCTGCCAAGCCTCCGTTTTCTCATCTGAGGAATGGGACTGCAAACATCTACCTCCCAGAGCTATGAGGACTCAGTGAGACCCTAGCAGACCTCTGGTGCTTTATAGAGAAAGGATGTACACAGTTTTGTGATCTAGATGACTGGAGAAACAGGAGGAGTGTGCCAAGAGGAAAGGCATGCAGGGAAGGACATTCTAGAGGGAGCGGCTTGCACGGGGACGAGGAGACATGACGTGATGTGAGTGGCGGGACCCTCAACGAGCCACAGGTGGCTTCACTGTCGGCGCGCAAGAACTGAGGGTTAAATTCTCCGGAATCGGCAGACTGGTTGTTAGGCAAAACAGTCACTAAAATCTAAGTTATATAAGCTTATAATTGAACTAATCATATTACAAAGAAAAGTAATACTCAAAGCTCGTTCGGTCCTAATTATTTTACTATCATCTCTTCTCTGGATTACCAGTTGTGCTATCACTTCCTTCATTCTGCCCATACAGCGGGAAGTCGACGTGATGGGGTGCTGCTCTGCATCTCGCCCAGCTTTGTGCCCAGGGTGTCAGGCTGGTGGCTTGGATTGGCCGTGGCCAGAGCATTCACGGGGTGGGCGTCGGCCAAGGCTGCGCCCCGGGCTGCTCCTGCGCAGGGCCTGCTGTCAGTCACCTGCCAGCTCACCGCCGGCCGACCCGTGGTGGGACCTCACGTGCGCCAGGCGACACCGTCGTCAGGCCGTGCACACACCGTGTCCTCTCAGCCCCTCAGCAGCGCTGGGAGGCGGGCACTGTCGTCGCCCCATTTCGCGGCTGTGGAACGTGAATGTTCTCCCAGTCCTGTAAGGAGCCACGGAACCAGGAGCGCTCCCGGCGTGACGGGGTCTGCTGAGCCCTGGCCTTTCCCGTGTCCTCTTCTTCCCACAAAGGAGGCTGGACCTGACATTCAAGGACGTGGAGGCAGAAGGAGCCTCAGAGGCGGCCCACAGAGTCCCTCTGGCCTGCCTCCGGCCTCCCGGCTGGGAAACTCAGGGGCCGAAGACCCCGAGAGTGTAGGGACGGCCACGCCCGGCCCTTCTCTGGGACGGCCCTCTGAGTGTCACCTGCCTACCTGCTCAGCTCCTGGCCTCCGTAGCACGCATGGTGCCAGTCCAGCTCCAGCACCAGCCCGCCTGCCAGGCCGCGTTTCGCAACCACCCAGGGCTGCCGCTTGGCTGGGTGGTGGCTGGTTTGTAAATACATGTGTTGTTGGCACCTTCACCCCATTAGGCTGTGTAATTGCTTTGCACCACACGCAGCTGACACAGCCTAATGGGGCCCTGCCGCCGTGGCACCCAGCCCGGCGGCTCCCGGGGTAGGGCCTGCGCCCCTCTGAGGCCAGTGCTCCCCTTCCTGAGGCTCTGGGACGTGGGGACCCAGTGGTCTCTGAGCCCGAGGGGGCCCCGACTGTGCACTCTGAGAGGCAGTGTGGGGTCGTGGTCTGAGTTCACTCAGACCGGGAGCTGTGTGGCTTGGACGAGTGATTTCACCTCTCTGAGCTTCAGCTTCCTCACCTGCAAACACTGGGCACAACAACAGCTCTCTCTGTTGTTTTGAGAGGATGAAATGAAGGGCACCTGGCACCTGGCCGTGTTTGGGAGGGAGACTGATGCACGCAGAAAGCACTCTCCTTCCTGTTTTGCAGATGGGGAAACTGAGGCACAGGGAGGGGAAGCCACTGCCCAAAAGTCATGCAGCGCCTTGGCCAGGGCTCTTCCTGTGCCAGATTCCAGATACCTCATTCACAGCTGTGGGGCTGAAAATTGTTTCAGAGGCGAACCAGAGGGAGGGTGTCTTCCTGGTTTAAATTCAACCAGCATTTAACAAGCTCCTTTTCTGAGCTCTTTAAATGGCTTCCTATTCCCGGGGAAGCTAGCTTAGAGCAGGAGCACAGAGAGGCTAGGAGACACGCCCCTGGTCACAGAGCAGGCCAGGGCTAGTCCTTGGCTCCACAGACCCAGATTCTGGCCTTGCTGAGGGATTTGGGGCAGGGCACATCCCCTCTTTTGGGCCCCTGTTTCCCCTGGAGCTGGTAGTGTGCCAGGCGGGGGTTTGAAAGAGGGTCTGCTAGAGGGGATGGTGGGAGAGAGTACGAGGGAGTTGGGGGCCTGGGGGGGTCAGGGGACCCACAGACACTGGCCCCTGTGTACACTCACCTTCCTACAGCTCCCTGCAGGTCCTCCTGCACATGGCATGCTTGAGTGCACACACATACGTGTGCACCAGGTCAGCTCCACATGGACCCCGGCACACGCATGCTGATCTGAAAGATCATACAGGCACCTGGGCACACACACACTTCCCTGACCCAAGCACCGGGCGGCTGTTGATTTGCCGCCTTCTTCACTCCCTTATTCCCCAAAAGACTTTCAGAAAGGGTATAGAAGGAGAAGAGGCTTCGGGGTATCTTTGTATCGCAGACAAGTGCTTAAATTAGCCTCTGCAGTTCCAAGTGGCCAGGGTAAAAAGGGATGAGTGGGCATTCTACCCCACTTCCATCACAGCGCTGCCAGGACGGAGCCAGACCTGGACGGGGGGGCACTTTACACAGCACAGGCTCCCTGTGCAGAGGGGCAAGAGTGACAGCTACTAAGTGTCTGTGGGCATGTCTGGTTTCACGGCTGAGACCCACCCTCCGGCCTTGACGCCGTTGGCCTGACCCACAGTCTTCTCCAGTCTTGTCGCCTGTCATTTCTTCACCCACAATGGATGCTCAGGTGGCACCGGGCGTTTGCTCGGGCTGTTGCCTCAGCCTGAACCAGGCTCGCTGCTCCTCAGGAGTCTTTCCTCTTCCAAAACTCCTTCCCTGGACCACCCTAGCCTGGGGCTGGGCCCTCCTTGGGCTTCCGAGATTCTATCACACATTGCACCATTACGCGCACCTTCCCTTGCCGGCTCCCCCCTCGAGGGCAAGGGTGGAGGTCTGGTTGGTTTTGACATCCCCAATGCCTGGCACAGGCCCTGGCACAGAGTTGGTGCCTGGAAGGGGTTTGCTGAGTGAATACATGTTGGTAATGAGCCCATACCCTATCCTCCAATCTCCACCTGTCCAGTCAGGGCAGAGACCCGGGCTTCTGGGCGTCGTCTCCCCAGGATCCTTGGCTCTGTGGGGCCTGCCCTTGCCCGTCCTGGAAGGTGGGTCTTGACCCCAGATGCCTTCTACCTCTCTCAGCTGCCGAGGCCAGGAGAGGGCTGGAGCCCTGGACTTCCTGGGGCTTTGGCTGGAGCGGGGTAGCCCGGGCACAGGAGGAGGGCTCCTGACGAGCCCCTCTGTTCAGCCACTAATTTGTTCATCGATTCAGCTGCTGAATTATTTATTTTTTAGAGAGTGGGGAAGAGAGGGAGAGAAACATCAATGTGTGGTTGCCTCTCACTTGCCCCCTACTGGGGACCTGGCCGGAAACCAGGCAGATGCCTTGACTGGGAATCGAACCAGCAACCTTTTGGTTCATAGGCCAGCACTCAATCTACTGAGCCACATCAGCCAGGGCTCGGCTGCTGAATTCTTTACCTGATTTTTGCTGCTTGCTCTTGTTGACATCTCCCAGCAGCCTCCCAAGAGGGAGAGGAAAAGAAAGGGAGAGGGGCCCAGGCAGTCCCTGGAGGGTGACGGCCACTGGAGGAAGTGGGGACACTTGTGAGTGTTTAGGCCCCCAGGCTTCTGTGAGGGCACACCCCGCTCACACATCCTCACCACAGGTTGTCACACTCACACCCACTCTCACACTTGCTCATCCTGGACTTCTCACCCCTCGTGCTCGGGGCACCCTTGAGCCTCCCAGGCACAGCACTGTCTCACACCCCTGACACACAGTCTCACACTCGGTGTCCTCGCAGTCACATTTTACCCACTCATGGGCACTCACTTCCATCCCCTCTGTTCCTCAAGGCCCGGGACACACCCCGGTGCGCTCCTACTCCCAGTCTGGCACACCTGTCCTCACCCATGTCTGTGTCTTCTCCCACAAACACTCACACACACTCCTGCACCCACAGCCTGAGCGACATTGGACACTCTCCCACAAACGCACTCCTGATGCTGTCACACACGGCTCTTGTCCCCTCTTGGGTCACACACCCGGAACCCCTCTTACTGACAGCCACCACTGAAGCCTCAGATGCTACCCAAAGGACCGTGGGCTCCTTGGGCACCCAGGCTGGCTCCCATCGGGGGCAGGGGTTTCCAGCTGCTTGGGCTGGCCCGGGGTGGGGACAGGGCCCTGGCCCGGTGTGCAGGGCTGGGCAGCAGCTGTGTGGGCTGAGCTGGGATGCCCGCACCTGTGCAGATCTGCCTGGGTGGAGCCGGTGCCAGCATGGTGGCCTCGCCCTCTGCCCTCCAGCTTATCGGGGCAGCCCATGCCAGGCTGGGGATGCCAGCCTCACATTCCTGGAGTGTCGGGGAAGCCCAAGGAGGGGCAAGGCGGGCAGGCCTGGGCTAGGCCTGTCTCTGTAATTTCCAACCCCAGTTTCCAGGCTGTGTGATCTCGGGCAGCACATTCTGAGCCTCGGCTTTCGCCTTCATTAAATGGGTAGGATAACTATCTTCCCTGCAGGGTTGGTGGGAGAGCAACGTAAAGTCTTGTGAAATCCAGGGCTTGGCTTTCCTGCTAAGCCCTCCGACCCCCACCCCACGCCCTTTTCTACCTGAGCTGGACACCTCCTCCCTCACCAGCCCTCTCCTGGTCTTTGTAGAAACAGCTTTATTGAGCTACCACTCACTCACCATGCAATGCACCTATTTTAAGTATACCATGTAGCGGCATGCAGTATATTGACAGAGAGGGCAACCATCACCACCATCGATGTTGGGCCATTTTCATTACTACAGAGAGAGACCTCGTGCCCTTCAGCTACCGCTCCCTAGTCCCACTGCCCGCCCACCGCTGCCCAGGCAACAGCTAACTTACTTTTTGTCTCCATAGAGTTGCCTGTTCGGGACGTTTCATGTAAATGAAATGATATGACACGTGGTCTGTGTGACCGGCTTCCTTCATGTTGATGTAGCGTCAGGTGTTCCAGGTCCATGTCCTAGCAGGGGTCAGTGCCACACTCCTTTCCGCGGCCATGACGTGGACACATCACGCTTTGTCCACCTGTTCATCTGCCGGTGGACGTTGGGGTCGTTCCCACGGTCCATGCGTCACGAGTGGTGCTGCTGGGAACAGCCGTGCCTCGCCTTCTCCCCACCCGACTCTGCCCAGCTCCATCGTTTCGGCCTCTCGTCCTGTCCCCCACGCTGGAGATGGGAAGGCCGGTGCTGGAGGACAGCTGGACGGGCAGGGGCTCAGCGGGATTCTGGTGGGAAGAGGCCGCTGGCCCTAGGGGTCGGGGCCACCTGTCTTCTCCACCTGCTACCATTTGGATATTTACCTGCCTTCCCTCTGGCCTCTAGTCCTCCACCCACTTGACAGTGGCTGTCGGAGGCCACCTTCTGCCAAGGCCGTGGCCCCCGGAGTGTCGGTGGGCCTGGAACAAACAAACGACAAACACGTACACACGCCAAACAGTGGAGTGGACATATGTGCATGCCCTGTTTACCGACGAGGAAACGGAGGCTCAAGAGTTGAAGTGACCTTGTCCAGTCACATAACTGCTGGGGAAGGATTTGAACCCATATCTGTCGTGTCCTTGAAGGACTGGACATGACCCCCCCCCCTTCCTGCTCCTCCCACCCCCTGCGTCTCAGTTCTGTCCCAGTGCCACATTGTTGACTCAGTTCAACTCAATCCAGCTTCTCTGTGCCCAGGTGCGTGCCAGGCCAGAGCGGAGGAGGGCAAGGTTAGATGTGGGGGCAGGACCTTGCTGAGATTTATTATATGCCAGCCCTGGCCTGGGCCCCAGGGTCCACATTGGAACAAGACACTGTCCCCGGAAGCTGGAAGTCAAGGTGTGGGAAGGGTGCAGACCGAGGCAGGGCAGGGGTGGAGGGGAAACTGGCCCGGCTGGGCGGAGGAGTTCAAGGCAGGCTCCCCGAAAGGGCAGCACTCCAGCTGGGTCTGGGCAGCTCCTGAGTGGGGCATTTCTGGCAGAGGGAATGGCATGAGCAGAAGCATGGAAAAGAGAAACACAGAGAAAGAACACAGTGACCTTGCCCCCCGGGGGGTTCTATGGGTGGGAGCCCACGGTGTGATGGGAGATGCTGAATGCTGACGAGCGAGACTCAGACGGAGAGGGGCTGGACCCCGAAGGCCCAGAGTACCAGCAAAGAAGCTTGGTCCTTGTGTGGGCAATGGGGAGGAACGGAGGGCCTAGAAGGGGAGGGACGTGCACTGGGAGAGCTGCTCTGGCGCAGAGGAGGGAGGGCTGAGGCAGGGGCTGAGTGAGGGAGACTCTGGTGGGGGTGGGGAGATCAGAGGCAGCTGTGGCAGAAGGAGGGGTGTACACGGGACTGGGGTGGGGACAGGGAGGGTGTTGAAGATTTGGAAAGATCCTGAAGATGAAGCCACAGGATCGGACACCTAATAGCCCAGAATCCTTGGGCCTGGGGAGATCCTGAGGTTTGCTAACTGATTTTAACCAAGAATCCCTCTGTCCAGGTGAAATCTACAGAAACCCAGTATTTCGCAGGACCGTGTGGCTGATCTACAATTGGCTGCACGCAAATAGCAGAGCAAGACTGTGGGGTCTGAAGACACAAAGCCCAGCTGTGGAGACAGACAACAGGTCAGTGGTTGCCTAGGTTTCGGCATCAGCGGGGAGGGGTAGGAGGGAACCTCCTAGGAGGATGAAAATGGTCTGTATCTTACTCGTGATTACTGGGGTTACTTGTTAAAACTCATCACACTGTACATTTAAGACCTATGTGTAATTTTACTGGGTGTAATTTACAGCTCATAAAGAGAAGAGAATAAAATTGAGCAGCTCAGAACTCGTCAAAGAGAGCTCTGAGGTGAGGCAAGGGTGGGGGGGACTCTGCTCCCCTGGATGGCCCAGGGCGTATCCCTCAGCCCCGGTAGCCTGGGAAGCCCAAGCTCGGCCAGAAAGGCCCGCAGCGTGAGGCTGAGCCCCGTCCTCATGGCTCCCAGCGCCCACCACCCGCTCAGGCTGCCGCCTGCGGGAGGAACCCCAGGGCCGTCCCTCCTGCAAATCCAGAATTAATGAATCCCAGGAATCTGCTGCCTGTGAACAGCCTCTTCTTTGGGGTTTTGCTAAGAGCCGTGGGGATTAGGGCCTGGCAGGAGGGGCTCCTCCTCCCGGGGGGCTCAGTTTTCACCCCAGGAGAAATCTGAACTGGCCCCCCCCGGTCCCCCACTCTCATTTCCCCTTTGCAACAATCCCTTGTTCTTACAAGAGGCATTATCTACCTAATCCCCGCCCGCTCCGGCGGGCCCTGGGGGGCAGGAGCATGTGGGGGCCACTGCTGCCTGCCGGGGTGCCAGAGGTGTCCCCTCCTCAATCCTTCTGGCCAAAGGGGCTAGACCATGGGGACAGTTGGA
Organism: Micronycteris hirsuta; assembly: GCA_004026765.1. Lineage (NCBI taxonomy): Eukaryota > Metazoa > Chordata > Mammalia > Chiroptera > Phyllostomidae > Micronycteris > Micronycteris hirsuta. Next base: position 11,265 of record PVJI01001749.1, read on the forward strand.
CGCGGCAGACCGTGCATGGGCCCCATGTACCAGGCCTGTCGGCACCTCCTTGAACACACTCATGTACACATATGTACATGCATTCACATTCACTCTTACGTGCGCATACTTCTTGGGGCTTTGGGAGTTGGCTGATGTGACTAGAATAGGTGATGGCTGGCACCTCCGTCCCTGCCCCTACTTAGTTCTGAAGGGGTCAGCAGTACAGAGGGCGGGACTCGTGACTCAGGCAGGGATTGGCTGAGCCGGCTGTCAAACATTGTATACACCCCTGCCGGCATGGGGGTCAGACAGACCTGACTTTAAACTCAAACTCTACCACCCGGCGGCTGTGTGATCTTGGGCAGTTTCCTTTTCTGTGATACGGAAATAACCAGAGAGTTTTCCCCAAAAAGAAGGGAGACTTACGTGTAAAACAGACAGAGCTCTTGGAATAAAAGCTCAGTAAGTGGTGTGGTTCGTTTTTATTAATTAAACAATGATCCCAAACATAGGCCTACCTCTCTGCCCACCCCCGACACCACAGCCACCTGGGTGTCTTCACATGTGCACAGTGGCGGTGCACCTCACGTTGGACCCCCTAACATCCCCAGGGAGGGGTCCCGCTCCCTGGTCACTTGAAGGCTGGTCATGTCTCCCTGCCCCCCTCCAAGCCTTTGCCAGCTGTGACCACCTCTATTGGGGCGGGGGTGGGGGGGTCGTCCCTGGCAGCCTGGGGAGAATGTGAGAATGGGTGTTGAGAGAATGGGTTAGGAGGGTGAGGCAGACGGGGGTCAGGAACAGGACCCCAACAGCCTCGGCCAGCACCACAATTTTACTTTAGGCTGTTCCCAGCTAGGGCCCCGGGGTGATAGGAGAGGTCCCCTGGGATAAGGCCAAAGGGCAAAAGCTTTGAGCTCAGGGCCTGAGGCCACTCAGATGGCTGAGGTGGCCTGGGGGGCAGATTTGGGAGAAGACGTTGACTTGGGCCTTGGGGGGGACTCCCTCACTTCTGGAAATTCAGAAGGGATGATGTAGTATTGTCCTCACTTTCCAGTACTGTTGATATGGGGAGGCTTGTGCTGCAGCTCCGGAAGACCCCTGGGAGTTCTCACCGCCGTCGCCCCCCGCCCCCGCCCCTGACACCAGGGGGCTTGACTCCAGTCACAGGAGGAGGGCCAGGGTGCCCCTCCCTCACCCCTCACCCCACTTCTACAGTTCAGAGATCTGACGTGATACCTGGAGCCTTCATGACCCGGATCCAGGCTCAGGGTGGGCCGGTCACTCCGTGTGGAGAGTTTTGTGGGGCCAGGAGACCTGGAATTTGGTTACCGGGCTACCTCCTCCTTGCTGTGTGACCTCAGGCAAGTCAAGGCTCTCTGGGCCTCGCTGAGTGGGTGACGCTTCATTGCAGGGTCCCCTTCAGCTCAGCGGGGTGAGAAGGGCTCCATGATTTGAGCTCTTTCCTGTGCGTCTGCGTCCGCTGCTCTGGGGCATGGAGCGAGGACACTCTGTGGAGAGGACACTCATTGGACCATTGCTGGGCAGAAGGACCTGTGGGCCTGGGTTCAGGCTCTGCCTCTTCGGGCCTCAGTTTCCTGCCTTTGGAAAGAGGAGGCTGGGCTCTCTCAGCTAGAGTATGAGGGCCATCAGGGGTCGGGTGTGTGGGAAGGGAGGGGAGGGAGGCCATTGGCTGGGCGGGGCAGGGCAAGAGTGGCCCTCGCCCAGGGCTCACAAAGGGGCCGTGTGTCCTCCATGGGCCTTGCGGGGCGGGCCGGGCGTCCGCTGTAGGGATGGGGATTTGGCTTGAGAGTGAGGCTTTATTATGTTTCCTTTTTAATTACGATGGTCCTGGCTCCGACAAGGGCAGCTTTTGTTGGGGCAGCTTAGAAGAGGGAGGGCGCAGGGCTGGCCAGTCTGGGGCTGGAGGGGGTCTGTGGGGAGGGGCAGCTCTCAGACCCCCTCTTAGTTCCTTGGGCAGAGAGGTGTGGGGGCACGAGGGAGGGGACAACTTGGGGGGTGGGTGCAGCTGAGTTGGAGCCAAACAGACACTTCTCTCTGCTCCAGTTCTTTGCCAAGCTCCACATTCTGACCAGCAACACTGGATACTCGACCACCCTCCCTCCTCAGGTGGCCCTTGGGTACCTCAAGTTCAACATCAACTTCCCCTAAACTGGCTTCATCCTCTGGGTTTTCCATCTCGGCAAATTCATTCATTCAGTGACTATTTATTGAGTGCCTACCTTGTGGCAAATCTCGCTCCAAGCGCTCGGGTGCCTCAGCGAGGAAAGAGACCCCACTGCCTGTCTCGCGGGCCGCCTGGCTCGGGCTCATTATTCACGGGTTCGTCCCTGTGTCTCTAGGGAAGGGCATGGGTTGCTGTCCGGTGCTCCTGGCAAAACCGGGCACACAGTAGACCCTTAGGGAATGTTCCCTGGCTGAAGAAGGAGGGAACCAGGCGGAGTCCGAGGGTGAGGAGGGTGCTTGGCCGGGAGAAAGGCGTGGGGGGTGGGCGCCAACGGCAGGGCCGGGCAGAGCTGACTGACCCACCCCCGCGCACCTTGTGTGTGTTCCACTGGGTCCCGCGTTCGGACGCCGCTGTGATTCTGGGCTCAGGAAGAGCACGTGAGAAAATCTTTACATAAAAAAGAGGTTAACTGAGCTTTAACAACAAACGACTTTAATAACAAACCCCAAGTAGAAGATTTTAAAAAATGGAATTCATCTTCATTTTCCCCTAAGAAATAAAGCATGTAAATTGTGGGCTCAGATAGTTACCTCTGCCGTTTCCCAGGTGTGTGACCTTGCGCAAGTCACTTTGTCTCCCCACATCTGAGTTTCTCTGTCTGTAACCTTGAGGGGTTGCTGAGAGGGTTGAATGGGGTAATGACCATGAAGTTCCAGAGTATTCTTACTGCACTCAGGCCGCTGGAGGGAGTGGGGGCCATGGTCATAGTAAGAAGGAGCTCTTCACCATGGGACCTGCATAGCCCCTACCCACCCCTGCACCCCCCGAGCTCCAGGGTCCTAACCCTGTAATGCAGGGGTGTCCCTGAGGCTGGTAGCCTTATTCCCTGGACCCCAGGTTTGGTCCCCTGGGACTCCAGCTACTTTCCTTTGCCTCAGGGTTAGAGTAGAGACTCCTAGGCTGTCTAGGCCCTTGGACCTTCGCCTCTCCATCCCCCTTCTAGCTGAGTCCCTCTGGACCTCAGGGCCCAGGCACTACTGAGTCTCAAGGGACAGAAGGCATTGGGCTGAGTCCAGCAGAGCACTTGCAACAGAAACCTCAGTTTCACTCCTACAGGCCTGGTTTGGGAGAGGGGATGCGGTTCCTCTGGTCCTACCCATAATCCCCAGCTCTCTGGTCCAGGGTGGGGATCTCAACCAGAATCCTCAGACAGGTCTTCCTAGACCACCCTAAATAAAGTAGAACGACTCCTGCTCCTGGGTGCCCCGGGCCCGTGGCATATAGCATGTGGGCTACAAACCCGGCTCTGGACCCGACCGCCTGGGCCAGGGTTTGCTGACTCCTGGAATGCAGGCTCCTGGAAGGCAGGGACTTCGGTCTGTTCACTGCTGTATCACAGCCCCTGGGTGGACTGAGCACTTTTTGTATTTTACAGATGGGGAAAACGGAGGTTCAGAGAGGGCAACTGGCTCTTCCAAAACCACACAGCAGGTCTATGGCAGTGAAAGAACTCTTGAATTGTCCTTCTCTCTGGGAACTACCCCCCGCAATTTCTTCCTGATTTCCAATAGTTGAGTACCTCCCCACCATTGCTCCCATCCCAACAGCCTCCAGAAAGGCCATGTCCTGAGGGAGACTGTGATTTAAACCTAGGCCCAAACGCTGATGTGTGAGGCAGGAGCAGGCAGAGGCAGTGCGAAGGGAAGCGCCGCCCGCCCTGCCAGGTGCCCATCTGGACAGGGCAGCTGCAACCTGATCTGTGGGCCAGAGAGCCGGGCTATTTTCAGGGTGGCACCGGAGGCCCGGCACCCTGACTGGGGGAAGGGGTATCTCCTGCCCTGCTGCAGGCTTGGGACATAGGCCCTGACCTGGGGGCCATTCCAGAGGGCTGGAATGGAACTGCCTCCTGGGCAAGGTGGGAAGCCTCCGCAGGAGGGTCAGGGTCCCAGAGGGAGTCTTCCTTACTTGGGGCTGGAGGCTCCGGGGCTGCAGGCATGACTGAGGAGCCATACACCTGAGTCCTTACCCCAACCGGGCCATCTCACTGTGTGCCCTGGGGTTAGGCGCTCACCCTCTCTGGGTTTCAGTTTCTCTGTTTGTACCATTTGGAGCCCTCAGGTCCTGTTTGGCAGTGGTCGTCCATCATCCTAACAGCAAAGGGAGACAGTCCCTCATGCTTTAAGGATCTAGGGAAAAGGAGATGACTCACATGTGCTCAGATTAAAGGAAGAAGTGTAACTTTCGAGGACTCTGAGAATAAAGAGAATGATTCAAACATCCTGGGTTTTAGGTGGTGGTCATTAGGTGGCCGAGAGTTGGGAAAGGCACCCCCTGGGACCCTGGCAGTAGTGGTGTTGGGGTTATTCCTAGTTATTACTAGGGTGGTCCAGAATGCATGTTCACTCCTAGGACACAGCCCGTGTGAGTGGAGAGGGAGGGCCCCTGGGGGAAGTGGGGGTAGGAGGGTCAGCAGGGGCCGGTTGGTGCCTGGAAGTCAACTGGCACAGGTGGGCCCTCAGGGCTGGCCTGTTCTGGTCCTGAGCGGAGGCCAGGAGAGCAGCTGATACCCCTGCCTGCCCTGGCTTTTCTGCCAGGACCCACCCAGCTGCTGCCAGGCTGTGGTTTTCGGGCAGTGCCTGCCAGAGATGCAGAGAGGGTGAGTGTGCGCATGCGAGCCCCTGAGGACGACTGGGCTCCTGCCCCTTCCTGGAGCCTGTGGGGCCAGGGCCCTCGGGAGGAGCTCCAGCACAGGCCCCACTGAGCCAGGCTTCTGGGAAGAAGGCAAGGCTAGACCCAGCCTGGGCAAGGTCTGGGGTCGGAGCCGGTGGGAGAAGTCCCGGGCACATGTAAAACCCTTCTGGAGCCCCTACTTCTTTACCTGCAAACTGGGGAACAACACTCCTGTGTTAATTGGCACAAACAGTGGACAGGGCCTCAGCGTTCATGAGTATCTGCAGGGTAGAGATGGAGGCAGTGGGAAGGGTGCGGGACGTGTGCTCGGTGGGAGGAGGAGACTTCCCAGGGGAGGCGCCCCCACAGTGGCAGGCCAGGGCGCGGGTCACCTGCCTCCTGGCCCGGGACTCGGTCCAGAGGCCCCGCAGCTGCCTGTTGCTCGGCCTCAGAGTTTTTTTTAAGTGAAACATCCCCACTTACCAGTCAGTGAAAACCTGGTTCTGGGGCCAGGTGTTCAGAAGGGGATGGAAGATACCGGTCTAGGTCCAAAGGTGTGGGGAAGACAGCACCAGGAGAAGAACGTGCCTTTCCCCACATGAAACTGAGACCCTGGGAAGCAGGAGGTGACAGGGGTGGACCCCCAGCCTGTCCTAGGGCCCAACATTTCAGGGGTGTGTGTGTGCAGGAGCGGTTATTTTTACTGACTCCATTCAGTCCTATCCTGTCAACTACCAATGGTTTCTTTAATCTGCTTTGCTTTGCAAAGGGCTTGATGCAGCTGTAAGAGATATTTGTAATTAAAGAGAATAATATAAACAATAATCAGAAGCTTCTATAGTGCATGTGAACCTTTGAAACATCTGAACTGGACCTGCTGGCACTGTGGGGAAGGCATGAACTCTGAGCAAGTCAACCCTACCTTTCCTGCCTTTTGGCTGTGCTGTGGGAATTCAAGGGCACAGTGTTCGCAAAGGGCCTGGCCTGGCACTTGGCAGGTGGACGATGTCCCAGCTGAGGGCAAGGGTCCCTAGAGATGCTTCTTGCAGTTCCTGCTTGATTTGTGTTGGCAATGAACCAACCAGACAGGCTTCCTGGAGGAGGTGTGGCTTTTGAAGGTGTTCTAAGTTAGAGTACAGGTTGGAATCAGGACCAGGAGGAGGAAGTGGGGGTGGTGGGCTCCTGAGTGGGGGCTCTGAGAAGTTGCTGGCAGAGCGCTGAGGATGAGAGAGGGGGCTGGGAGGATGAGGCTTGCTGGGTCTGTCCAAAGCCAGGGAGCAGGATGGAGGGGAAAGGAAGAGAGGAAGGGAATATGTAGACTGAGAGCACCCGCGTTCTCTCAGATACCCCCAAACCCTGTTGGAGACACATGGGTGAGCCCCACTTTTTTAAATCCTCACTTGACAATATGTTTATTGATTTCAGAGTTGGGGGAGGGGGGAGAGAGAGAGAGAGAAACACTGATTGGTTGCCTTCCATACGCACCCCAACCAGGATCAACCCTGCAACCCAGGCATGTGCCCTGACTGGGAATCAAACACACGCCCTTTGGTGTGCAGGACGGTGCTCCCACCAGCCGAGCCCCTGCCAGGGCGAATCCCCCATTTATAGATGTGAAAGCTCAGGCCCGCGCTGGGCTCGGGGCAGCTGTTGTTCCGGCGGGGAGATGACGGAGGGGAGTCACTGCGCCTTGCACAGTTTCAGCTTGCAGTGCTCTGGGCTTCGTTGCAAGCAAAAACTGAAATTAAATAAACCAATCAAATAATGGCACCAAGCAATGACTTTATAGAGAAGGAAATGCAGGCCAGCATTTCAAAATGCCCAGCCTGAGGTGGCACAGCCAGGGCCAGGGTGGGACGGAGCCAGACCCTGCAGCTTCTACCTCTGCCCGGGCTCCTTCTCCCAGGCTGGGCCAGGGCAGGAGGTCCTTCCCAGGGCGGCTTCCTGCCCAGCGGCCCCCTCTCTGGTGCTTGAAGAGTTTATTGGCTTAACAGGCTCTCGGAGACCTGGCACCTGCCACCTTTTCTGTTCTAATAAAAGGCAGATGCTCTGGGGGGAGGGGTGGACGGGGAAGGGGTGGTGTGTTGGGGGCTCTGGCTTGTGGCCACTCTGGGCGACACATTCCTGGCTCCTGACTCACAGGGAAACGTCTTCATGTCTCCTCAGCACTTTTGGACCCTGCAGCTGTGGTCGCATTCCTCCCCCTCTCCCCGCCTCTGGTCAGAGCTGCAGCTACTGGAACAGACCCATCCTGGGCTGTGGAAACTGAGGCCACCGAGAGGGGGGTGCCGGTCCCCAGCTGCGCCGGTGGAGTGAGGGCAGGAAGGGGGCCTTCTCACACAGGGTGTGCTGTCACCCTCAGCTTGGCCCAGGGCAGAGACCTCGTGGGGGGCGCTTTGTCCTTCCAGGTGACATTTGTCAATGTCTGGAGACATACTTGCTTGTCACAACTGGCTGTGTATGTGCGTGTGTGTGTGTGTACACGCTGTTCTATCGGCATCTGGAGGGCAGTGGCCAGGGATGGTGCTCAACAGCCTACAATGCACAGGATGCCCCTACAGCAGAGAATTATCTGGGCCCTAAAGTCAGTAACCCCAAAGCTGAGAGACCCAGGTCTTGGGCTGGGACGGGGGTTTGGCGCCCCCATTCTGCATGTGTGTCCCTGTCTCGCCGAGGTAGACCTTGGACTGAGATGGTCCATGTCAAATCCTGGGGCTTAGGGAAGCCCCGGTCCGTGTGGGAGACAGACAAGGGCCCAGCTCCACCCTAATCTTTGGAGCCAGGGAGCCGAGGGGCGCAAGCAGGAGGCCATGAGTTCTGAGCTTGGAGGACGGGTCCGTGATGCTACAGACAGAGCGTGTGATGAGGCACTGGGAGGTCCAGCTCTGGGCAGCGGGGGACCTGGGCAGGCTGCATCCCCGCTCCGGACCTCACCAAGCCGAAGCCGCTGGCCCCAGGGCATGCTGAGCTCTCTGTAAGCTGGGGCCTCAACCTGACGGCGGCACAGCTGGGTGCAGGTCTGTGCCCCAACGCAGGGTTGGGCACAGCACAGCACAGCACAGCCTGCCTGGCCTGTCACCTGTTTTTGTGAAAAAGTGTCATTGGCACACACCCATGTGCATTTGTTTATATATTGTCTGCAGTACATCAACAGAGTTGAGTAGCGGCAACACTGCCTGGCCCTCGATTGTGAAAATGTTTTCTATCTGGCCCTTTACAGGAAAGGTTCGCGCTAATGAATGGATTTCAGGTGTAAGTCATTGGCCCCCTGGGGGCCGATGGCAGGGCATTTACTTGGGGGTGGGGGAGGGGAGGGCTGGGAAGGGCATACCTTAAAGGAAGGTCCTATGAGCGCATTGGTCAGATTCTCAAGCTCACACTCCTCCTCATGGCCTCAGTTTCTCCGTGTGTCCGTGGAACTCGCTGTACCTGCCTGGCAGAGCCGTACCGAGGCACAGCGTGATGGTGAGTGAAGAGAGAAAGTCTCGTGCCCGGGCCAGGCAGTCCGAGCCAGGTTATTTATGGGTTTCCGCCGGGAGGGGGCCGTGGGCCTCGGGCGGTGTCTGACCTGAATTCTTACACTCACAGGAAATTAGAGCCCTCGGAAGCAGGTGCGCTGGTGAGCCCAGCACTCGGGTGGCCTGAGAGGGTGATGTGGCTGAGGCAGCAGGGAGGGGGGCTGGAAGAGGGGCCGCCCCGAAGGGTAGGGCTCCCACCCCCCTCCTGCAGTCAGGGAGGGAAAACAGCATGACCACTACCAAGCACTGGGTTTTCGCTCTGTACTGCCCTGTGTTTGCTCAGCCCGTCCTCACAACCTGCCTTTGAGGTAGGGCTACTCCTCCATTTTACAGACAGGAAAACAGAATCAGGACTTGAACCTGGGAAAGACTGCATAATTCCCATTCTCTTGCCTCCTTATTAACACCAGCTGTATTTGGGCCATGAGGAGGAATCCCAGAAAAACTGCAAGATGTGTGTGGGTTTTGGCGGTTTCCTGCTGAGGTGGTAGTGGGTGCAGCGCTGCGGGGCAGGGGTAGGGGCAGGGTGCGGATCTCCGCCTCTGAGGATGGGGTGGGAGGGTGAGGGGTGGGCATCTCGGGGAGTGCATGGTTTTGCGAGTGCTGGGGGTGGGCCAGGGAGTGCCGAGTGTCCGCAGTCACAGGGCAGGAGCCCGCAAGGGGGGGTGAGATGGGGTCTGTCCTGCGGCCAGCTGAGCCAGAGGTGCCCCGGGCCGCCCGCCTGTCTGAAGTGGGGAGGGGAGGCAGGTGAGAGAGACTGTGTGTCCCGTGCATGTGTGACACTGTCCTGGACTCTTGAGAGAGTGTGGGGACACGAACACACGTGTGCCAGTGTGAGCATGACTGAGCGAGTGCGAACACCCGAGTGCCTGCAGGGGCAGGTTTGGGCTTGGTGAGGCTGAAAGTGGATTCGGTTTTGGGGTCCTTCTTTGTGAAAGAAACACAAAAGTACAAATACTAAAGAGCCTTTAAAATGAGAAAAGAAACCAAAACAAATCACCCAATTTTAAAACTGAGAAATGCCACAAACGTTACCGAATTCAGAAAAATATCATAATATTTTTATTAATTAACTTCCTGGCACAAGCCTCCGCTGCTGATCTCTCTGCCTTCCCTGGCTTCGGCCGTCATGCACACGTGTTGCGAGGCCCTCACAGGGCCTTGGAAGGAGCCTGCAGCTCAAGCCTTGGGTGTGTGTGTTTGTGTGGGCTACTGGTGTGTGTGTGTCTAAGGATGTGACCAAATGTGGGGCTGTGTTTCACAAAAAAGTGAGAAATGGAGAGCTAGTCCTTCTTAGCAAACTGCCTCAGCACATGTTTGTTGACTGAATATAAGAGAGTACCATGCATATGTGTAACTATGTGTATGGGACACACATGTGTTCAAGCATGTGCCCGTCTATGAACGCATGAGTGTGTAGTAGTGTCTGTGAGGAAAGAGCAGGTATGTGAGTCTGTGTGAGATTCCTTGGGTGTCTTTCTTTGGCATTTCAGTTTTGGGGAACCCCTCCCTGCCCATACCTCCACCCCCACCCACACTCCACCCCAGAGGCAGATGGGCACAGACACGCTGTGGCATTTGGTCCAGGCCTTGCGGGGACAGGCCTGGTGTGCGGAATTCTCAGCTCCCTTCCCTGCCCCACCTCCCTTCCTCCCACCGATGAAATGTTGGTAATTTAATCCATGAGAAGCTCAGTGTCCTGGGGAGAGGCTGGCATGGGCCCTGTGTATGTGCGTGTGTGTGAGCGTGCACACGAGAGAGATCCACGGTGTCCAAGCCCCCCGAAGAGCTGTTCACATCCTTCCCTGTACAGAGGGAGACACTGAGGCTCAGGAGTAGGAAAGGCATGTGTCTGAGAAAAGCACAACATTGGGACCCGGCTGGGACCAGAATTCAGGTCTCCTGGGCCAGCGGCTCCAATGCAATGAGCAACGGTCATGCACCTGCTGAGGCCTGGGCATTAGATCAGGTGAAGGCACGGAAGGCGGTGGACAGAAAGGACTATCCCTGACCTGGAGGTGCTTCTAGGAAAGTAGGGGAGTAAGTGAGGGAGTCCTGGGAGAGGGGAGATGTTTATGTCTTTGGGAGGGCAGGGATGAGAAGCAGGCGGGGCCACATCACGGGGATCCAGAATGCCTGGTTAAGGAGCTTGGTTTGCTCCAGAGAGGGACGGGAAGAGGTTAGAAGGTTTGGGGCTGGTGGGCCAGGGGCAGATTTGTGTTTCAGAAGGAGACCTGGCTTCTGTCAGGTGGGGATGGGATTGACCACCAAGGAGGCCGGTGCCCCATCTGGGAAAGAATAGGGGGTCTGATGGGGTAGGGGACAGGTTTGCAAGGTGGAGGTAACCCCAACTCTGGCCTTTGTCGCTGCTCTCCTCACCTTCTCCATCGGCTTTCCCTTAACAGACAGGTATGCACTCAGCCATATCCGAGAGAGGCGCCGTGCTTGAGTTTGGAGGAAGAGAGGCGATGCTCAGCTGGCCTTGACCTGAGTCAGCTTCCTTCTTGTCTGGAAGGGAGATGGGCACATCAGAGAAAGCCTAAAGAGCAGGCAGAGCTGGGTTCAAATGCTGGTCCAAGTGGCTGTGTCCCGGATTCCTCATCAGTGGGGATGACAGCAGGGAGGACTGGAGAGTTGCTATGAGGACTCAATGAGTCTGAGCACGGGTGCCTAGCGTGGTACGGCTATGCGCGTGATAGCTACTGTTCTAACTGCAGGAATCACATCCGAGATGGAGAGATTTCTTTTCACTTGAGCAACCTAGGAAGGCTTCCTGCAGAAGGAGGCAGCCTGGTACAATGATGAGAAGGCTAGCTTAAGGGTGAGACCGGAGTTGGGATCCCAGCTTCTTCCCTTGTCCTCTGTGCCCTGGGTGAGTCGGGTGAGTCACGGCCCCTTTCTGAGCCCAGTCCCTTCCCTGTGAGGAAGGTAAGTTCAATGACAAGAGTCAGCGAGGACCTTTATGCTTCAAGCAGGAGGCCAGGGCTTAGGGCCTAATTTAATCTTCCCCTCCTCCACTAAGGAGGGGAGACTCTTTCGGTTGGAGAAAGGAAGGCTCTGGAGAGGAGGCCACTTGCCTGAGCTCCCTCCATTTGGAAGGGCGGAGCCAGGATTGACTTGGGCGGTTTAACTGTTAGGCCTGGTTCTGGCCATGCTGACCATGAGTGAATAGCTGTTGAAACGGTGAACGGCAAGTGGCATTGGAACTGGGTCTTGACAGAGGCACAGGACTTCCCCAGGGAGCAGAGGGGAGAGGGAAACCCAGTGAGGATGGGGGTGAGCAAAGGCAGGGCAGTGGGGAAGGACCTTCTTCCCAAGGCACCTGTGCTTTTCATCTGCTGCAGGAGAGGCGCGTGGGGCCCTTTTAGTTATTTCCTCCGGGAGGGAGTTACACGTGGTCAAGGGCCTTTGGGAAGGGAGATGCCCCAGGGCCCATAAGAGCTGTTTGCCCCCTCGCTCTGCCTTCCCCACCTGCTCTGGGCTCTGGGACTTGAGAGCTCACACCGCATCCCCTGGCTCGAGCCAGTGAGAGGGTGGGAGCTTGAGTCTGACTTCCTCTCTTCGGAGTGGCCACTGGCTGGCCTCCTCCCTCTCCATCTGCCTGGGTTCCAGTGACTGCTCCCTCCTTGCTCTTTGGGAGGGGGATGCTAAGAGCTCCCCACTGTTGCCAGTCCAGGTGCAGCATCACCCCTACTTGATTGTCCTTGACTCCATCCACTCCTCGGAAAATCTCTCTCCTGTTACCCTTTTCGTGTAAGTCTGGTTCTTGCTGGGACCCTGTGTCCCCTGGCCTGTCCCCAGCTGCCTTTCTCTTCACTCTCCCCTCTGGCCTGGGCTCCTGCCCTCCTCTTAGCTGGGCTGAGGAATGTCACTTTCAAGTTCCCAGTGGGGCCTGGAGCTCGAGCTCCTGCGATGAGAGCCCCAGAGTCATTTCAACAAACACCAGATGCAACAATCACAACGTTCAGTAAATAGGCCTGGTGGGGGGGCGGCTGCTTATCCGTGTGCTTTGGGGGAGGCCTTTGCCCCTGGCCCACAGTCTGCTCCGCTCACACCGTCTGCTTGCCAGTGTCCTGGTGCCCACAGGTCCTGGGGGTCTTCTGGGCCCTCCCTGTCAAGAAGCTAAATGGCCTCCTCACAGCAGCACTGGAAACTCGGACCCTCTGCAGCTTCTCCTAAGGAGAAGCTTCTTTTGCACTCGGGAAGTTCTCCCCACATCTGACCGCTTCCTTCACTGCTTTGTGTTCCTTTCTCCTAGTTCAGTCCTTAGCCAACCCCAGCCCCTCCCAACCATGTCCAAGATATGAGAACACCGGCTGCTGTGACAAGCCTATGGGAGCAGGGGGGAGGCAAGGGGACCAGCCAGGATGCTTCCATGTTAGACCAGCAGGAGAGGAGAGTGGCCTGAACCAGGCAATCAGCTTGGGATCCAGCTGATTGGGAGAATCAGCTGGATTCCAAGAACTCCCCCATTTCGGCAACCAGATCCCATGTAAGAACTCCAGAAATATAATTCTTTGGTCAGACTGAGGCCTTGCATTTGGATTCTGAAAATTTGCATCCTCTCCGTGAGGTGGCCCATCCATTATTCCCTTGGGGTAGGTGGGCCAGCAAAAGCCAGGAGAGGCCTGTCAGGTATCTAGACATTTGGTGCATATTGACTGATTTTCTTGCACAGTGTGCAGGCCGTGTGCTAAATGGCCCTGTCCCCCTGGTGCTGCCAGCTCCTTAGTGTATTGCAGGTCCCCATGTGAGACCTTTCCCCCCACCCCATGTTTCCTGGTAACAGCACCTGCAGCTTGGACAGTGACTGGCACAGAGTCAGTAATTAATGAGCACCCACCAGTTTCAGGCATACATCACCTCCTTGAAACTTTCAACTTCCTTTCGTTCGAGAGTTTGTGGTGTCTTGTGAGGACACAGGCTCAGAGGCATGAGGGCCCACACTCAGGGTTGCAGCGGCGGGTGGTGGCCGAGCTGGGATTCGAACCCAGGCTGGCCTGACTCCCAGCCCTGCCTCTGTCACTGTGCCCTCCCTCCTGCCCCCTTCCTCCTTCCGTCCCTTCCCTCCAAGCGAGGCTGAGCCAGATATGAGACTGAGGTTCCAAAGACCTTCCTCCTTCTTGGTCCGGAGATAAATATTTGTATCTCCCAGTGTAAATACCCCTCTGTGTTTAATGAGGTGATTTCAGGCCATTTCCTGGCACTGCTCGGTGCCTGGAAGTCTCTCTCAATCTGGGAAAAACGGGTCTTTCTGCAGTGGCTCTCTTTTTCCAATGCAGCTGCAGCCCAGAGAGGGCAGCTAACCCACCCAAAGTCACACAGCCAGAATTAAAACCTGTGCAGCCTGGCCCTTGTCTCCAGGTTATGCTGCCTTTGTTTTCTGCCTTGCGGGCATTTCCCTGGCCCTTCAGCCCCTGGCACCATGGACGGTGACTGGCAGGCCGGTGAGCGCCAAGTCCCGTTCCCTTCTCTTGGCATCTCCAGTCAATATGGCACTACAGCCCCCCGGGCATGGACCCCCTCCTGCCATCCCCACTTAAAGTGATACTTTAATAAATTATGCTTTTATGTTATTACACGTGGAGCTATAAAAGCAGAGCATGTGCAGTGGTGCTGAGGTAAGGCGCCCACGACTTTGCAATTTCCTGGTCTGGCCTGGCTCTGTTCCGTGCCGTGAATTTTTCATTAAAGTGCGCAGGTGACGCCATGGGGGCAGACACAGGCCAGGTACGCTCCCACGGTGGCGTGGCCCCTCCCCGACCTCGCCAGGTGGGACTGGTGGTGGTGGAGGGCTCACAGCCCAGGTGACCAGACATAACCTCACTCGGGGCTCAAGCTGAGCTCTAGACTGAAGCAGCAGGTGATAAGAGCCACACTGCATCCATGCAGAAAGAAAGGGTGTCCCCTGGCCAAGCACCTGGCTTGTGGCAGACCCTGGGCCTGGCATTTGACACACATTGCCTCATTTCACCCTCAGCAGGCTGTGAGCTCAGCATCGTGAGCCCCATTGGACGGACAGGAGAGTGGGGCCTTGCTGACGAGGGACAGTACCAGGCCCACACCCAGCCAGTTGCATTCCAGAGTCCGTGGTCCCAACAGCTCTGCTCTCCTCCCTTACTTTTCTCTCTCTCCCTTCTCTTCCCCAAACGGGCCCTTTCCGTGTAGTCGTAGTTGCAGAGGCAATGGGAACCCTGGACAGAGGTTAAAAAAGCTGCGTAGACCCTGTGGGGAAGAAGCCTTCCAGACGCCATAGCTGTGCCCATGCCGTTCCCTCCTGGCGTGCTTTGCCTTTCCTCCACGGGGCTGAGGCACTCGGGCCTCTGCCTCACAGTTCTCAGCTTGCCCTCCTCGCCCTCTGCTCTGCCCGGTGCCTGCAGGTCCGTGACTTGCACACCTGATGGGGTCCTGAGTCCCAGCACTTCGGAGGCATGTCAGTCTTCCCACCCGTGACGCGGGGCAAAGGCCTCGATGGGGTGAAAATGGGTCCACAGCAACCCATTGAAGCTTATATGGTTCTAAAATGATTCTAGAAGATTCCAGAATGAGAGAGGCAACAGGAAAGCAGGTGCCCTGGCCCTGTAACTGCACAATGTAGGTGCGTTCCTCTGTAACGTGGGTACAGGGATCTGCATGAGGGTCACTGAGAGCAGCACTGCCTTCTGGTGCATAGGCCGGTTGAGGCCAGATTTCCCCAGCGCTCTTGGGAAGTCATTCCAGGAGCTGAGGACAAAACCAAACTTGAACTGAGCACTCAGGGCCCGAATGCCCCACCATCCTGGGCGAGCGCATCTCCCCTCTCCAGACGTCAGGCTTCCGCGCCAGCCCAGAGCACAAGCAAGAGGCAGCACGGTGGCGTGGGCCTCTCTCGCAGAATCCGTGAGATTAGCCGAGGGCGGGAGCCCGGCAGATGTCCCCTCTCCAGACTGGGTGACTCACTTGCCTCCCTGGTTGAGACAGGGATCCAGCCGGGCCTGAGCTGTCCTGGCTGGTGAGGAACGAGAGGCAGGGCGGAGGTCAGGGTAAACACCCGCGGTCAAGGCAGGAGGTCGGGATCAGGGTGGGGACAAGAGGAGGACAGCACATTTCCACTCAGCGGAAGGAAGAGTTCTCAAAGGCCCAAGCTGCGCTGGGGCCGGAGAGGCCGCCTGGAGAGGTGGTGAGGGCCCAGTCAGCAGGGAGGGTCCCTCCAGCAAGGGGCTCTACTGGACAGAGGGGCAACCTTCCCTGTGAAGGTTCGGTAGAAACTATTGTAGGTTTGCCGGTCTCATACCCCCTCTCCTGCTGTAGACAACACGTAAATGAACGAGCGTGGTGTGTTCCAACACAACTGTGTTTTACGAAGATGGGCGATGCGTCAGACTTGACCCGTGAGCCATCGTTTGCCCACCTACAGAGGCTGTGGCTCCTGGGCCTGTGGACAGGGGTCAGAGGGTCTCTCTGGAAGCTTGTGACTCAGAGTCACTGGCCCGCTCTCATGCACTTGACCTTGCTGAAGGTGCCCCTCCACCCGGAGGGGCTTGTTCTTTCATCTCCTCTTTCTCCCTTTCTCATTCACTCAGCCTTTGCCCATTCATTCATTCATTGAATGAATTTCGCCCATTCATTCGCCCATTTGCTTCATTGTTTCAATTAACCTCTAATTCATGTGCCAGCTCAGTAACTTCAGTAACTTGTTTGCTCACTTGCACACTCACTTAAGAATTCATTCAAGGACAACTGTAATCCAACAAGAACAACAACAAAAGTTTATAATTAAAAAAAAATTTATTCAGTCACTTACTCATTCACACATTTATTTGTTCCTCTACTAGAAGCTCAGGGCTCTAAAATTTATGATATGGAAATGCTGAATGAACCAAGATTGTTTTATCTGGAGGGAACCTAGAAAAACCCAGGGGCTTGGCGCTTCTCTCTTAGGCTTTGTCAGGTTTACGTGAATAAGGTGAGAGAAGGTACTCCTTTATTAAGTCCTGCATCGTTTCTGGACTCAAAGCCTCCTCCACCTGAGGGTCTGTGCTCGGAATTCAGCATCAAAGACATTGGCCTTGTCCTGTGGGCGCCCACACCCCAGCCTAGACGCTGACCGAGGTGAACGGTCAGGTTTTTCCGGGGCGGGGAGTGTGCCCAGGACAGGGGATGAGGCAGAGTGAAGTGTGTTTAGAAATGGCAGTTCAGTCTGGTGGGAGCCTGGGTCCTGCGCATGCCCCTCTCTGGGCCGCGGTTTTCTCATTTCTACGACAGTTCTGACCTCATCGGGCTACCGTAAAGACTACAGAGCGGTTGGCTCAGAGCTTGGGCTCAGTACTTGTTAGTTATTGTCAAGGGCTGCTACATGTTAGCCACTAATAATTGCTATTCGTAGTAAGAATTATTGGGGGAAGACAGTGGTGGATGAGGGTCAAGCCGGTGGCCTGGATGGCTGGACTGCGGGGAGAGGATGGAGTCAGGAACCAGTCAGGGACCATTCAGGGCTTGTTATGGGCTCAGCCAAAATATAATAGGAGGAAAAACAGCAGTAGGAACTTTCCTCACCTCTCTGAACTTCAGTGACTCCTTCTGTAAAGGGCGTATGATAGTACGGCCGTGTTTCAGGTTGCCATGTGGATTAAATGAGAATGATGCACTTGAGCGGCTTGTCCTGAATAAGCGGAAACTAATATCTTCATTATTACAACTGAGCACGCACTGATGGTCCTTGCACGTTTGGTTTGTCGCAGCCGCTGCTCTGACCCCCACCGGCAGCAGAGAGACAGAGGCTCAGAGAGTGTGCTGCTGCGCCCCAGGTCGCCAGCTGGCCGGGGCCCAGCGGGATGAGGCGCAGGTAGGGGCAGAGAAACACAAGGACGGCCCCTCCTGTCTCAGGCCTCCTTCCTGGCAAGTTTCAGGTCCCTCCCGCCACTCCCAGGACGTGTCTGTTCCCACGCCGTCTGGCCTGCCCCTCCTGCCCCACTGGGTTCCTGGTGTCCTGAGTCTGGAAATTTCCCGGGCCTGGGAGAGATAAGGGGTGCCTTACCCAGGCCCCTGGGCAGTGCCGGCCACGTTTGATCGCAGACCAGATGGTTCTGCCAGCCCAACTGTGGGAGAAGCAGCTGCAGTGATAGGGGCAAGCCCAGGGAGGGGCCGGGCCTGGTATCAGCCACCTGGAGGGGCACCTCCTGCTGTCTCCGTAGCAACAGGCACCCAACCCTGCAAACAGGAAGCTGCTCCTGCACTGATGGTGGGATAGGCAGGTGTGAGGGAGACCCGGCCCCTTTAATCTTCTGGAGGAAGTGGTCCGGGGGCAGTGTCTGGCTTGGGCCACCAATCTCCTATCTCCCCAGTGAGTGTGGGGGTGGGGCACAGCAGGCATAGTTGCCTGCATGCTGATGAAGTATGGGTGATAGGAGGAACTTCCCCAGGCAGCCCAGGCTCACCAGTCCAAGCCACTGTGCAGACCCTTTTCTGAGGAGGCCTCCAAGCTGGGTGCTCCTGGGCTCCAGTCCTCTGCTTCCTGGGAGGTGGCAGAATCACTTTCAGGCACCTGGGGTGACCTGGTGCGACCTGGTGCTCAGGGCTTCACGACACCCGTTTGAGCCCCCTGCCCAGCTCAGGGGGCAGAGGAAGCTACTGGTCTTAGGATCTCTGCGCTTGGCTGGGTAACCTTGAGCAAGTCTCCATTTGCACATCAGCAAGGTGGAGATCTAGAGTCTTCTTCACAGGGATGGCGTGCAGGCCTGTGGGGTAATCTAGAGAATGTGTCCATGTCCGGAGTAATGCAATTTAAGGTTGTGTGACGCCGCTTCCAGAGCCCTGACCCTACAGGAACCGAACACCCCCACGCCCAGCAGCCGTGCAGTGCTGGGGGTGAGGGGCTCGCAGGCTTGAGGGGGTGCCCCCGCCAGATGCCAGGCCCTGAGCCGGCCGCCTCCCCTGCTGCCTCTCACTTCATCCTTCCAAAACCCTGACAGGCAGAAACGTGATTCCTGTTTTATGGGAATCTGAGGGAAACCGAGGCTGGGGGCTTTACTCATTGGATCTTAGGCTTCCTGCTACAATCTGTGAGTCCTGGGGATTCAGGCTAGAGGCCCCAAAACAATGTGGGGGCTCAGAAACCACTTACTTGGTGGTCCTGGTGGCCAGGGCAGGGGCAGTGACTCAGCAGGGGCAGTGGGGTCATCTTAGACCCTGGGCCCTGCCCTGTTCCAGCTTTCTCGGTCAGCCCCTCGATCTCGGTGAGGGCGAGTGGGGCCAAACTGTGGGGCCACACCCTCGTCCACCAAGCCCTTCCTTCAGTCCACACCACGGGGCTCCGGGATGTGCCAGATTCTTTGCTGGGTGATGGGGGTCCACAGAGGAGTGAGATGTAGTCCTGCTTTGAAGGAGAACGAAATCATGTGTGCCCGTGTGCGTGTGCAGGCAGGACATGTGGATGTCGGGGACGGTCACAGTGTTGGTGGCCACGGTGGTGCCGAAGCAGGAGTGGGGGACGCAGTGGTGCCTGTGAGGGCTGGCTTTGTAGAGAGTGACTACGGTCTTAGTGAAGCCTCCCGGGCCCCAGGTGCTGGCAACAGAACAAAGACATGTGCAAGGCGGCCCCAGCCTGCACTTTCTCCCTGCTGCTTCTGTCTGGATCCTCCCCCAAGCCTGCAGGCAGCTCCCTCAAGGCACCACCTTCTTTCTCCCTTCAGGGGCAGGGTGACCTCACAGTCCCCCGGGGCTGCAGTGAGCCGGGGCTGTCAGGGAGGGCGGACCAGAGAGGCTGGGTGACTTGCTCAGGATCACAAGCAAGGTAGCAACTGAACCAGGATCTCTGGCACCTACTGCAGGCCTCCGCCTGCCCTCCCCACCCTTTCCCACGTCCCACAGGCTTCCCCTGGGCCAGCAGTCTGTGCCAGGCCTGTGATGGCATCTGTAGGGGTCTGAAGGCATCTCTGTGCTTCCTGACCTCAAAGACCTGCACCCAGCTGGGGAGGCAGGCACCTAAAGAGACAAAGATGACAGAGGGAAGAGGACGGGCAGAGGGTGGTGGGAACGCCTGCCAGGAGGTGTCAGAGACACCTGACTGACACCTGAAGGATGCGGAGGGGCTCCTTAGCTGAGGTGAAGGGTGGGCGCTAAGGGCAGGGGGTTCTGTAGGTGCAGAAGCCTGCAGGTCCGAGGACATGCAGCGCCATCTGAGACCCGGAGCTGGGGGTGGGGCAGCCGGGCTCCTGGTTGCAGAACCAGCATCTTAGAGACTGTCCCCTCTGGTGCCCACCCCCACCCTGCCAGCTACAAGCCCCTCCTGGGAGTCACAGTATCACTCCTCCTCCTCCCCCCCTCAAATAACTGGAATTGTTTGACAGTGCCCAGCAAGAATTCAGCTCAGCAGGTTAGACTGGAGAGGGGAAGGGCCCAAAGCTGAGTGTGGGACAGCTGGTTGGGGGGGGGGCGCACTCAGTGGGACTTCCTGGGAGAAGGTGAGAGGTCCTGACCTCAGGCCAGGGCCAGCGCTCCTGTGAGTGGTGATCCGGGAGCAGATTACAAGGGAGACAAGCCAAATCAGCTTTGAAACAGAGATGGCGAGGTGGCCTGGAAAAGCTCCTCTCCCTGCCTGGGGAAGGAATGGAGTGCTGGTAAGGGGCGCTGTGTTCGTGTGTGTATGTAGATTTGGGGTGCATTTGTGTGTGAGCGGGGGTGTGTGTGTGGTCTGACATACCCATCTCTGTGTGTGAGTTTATCTGTGTATCTATTCCATGTCTATTCTCATGCACATCCCTTTCCCTTTCTCTCCTCACCCTCGTTTTCTAATCCTCAGTTCCACTACGCTGTTAGCATCGATTCAGGCGAAAGCACTTTTTGCCGAGGGTCTGCTGTGTGCCAGGTGCTGTTCTTGGCTCGGAGGGAAATCAGGCAGAAGAGATTCCTGACCCCGCAGGAGTGCATGTCCTCCTAGACAAACAAGCAAGGAAACAACGCGGCAGATGGTGATGCGTGTCAGAAGGAAAGCTCAGCAGGGACTGCGAGGCCAGGAGGGCTGTTTTACATGGCTGGCCGGGGAGGGCTTCTCAGGCAGGGGGGTGGGACGCAGACCTGCGGGACGCAGGCAGGGAGGCGATATGACTACCTGGGAGAAGGATGTTCTAGGCTGAGGGCACAGCCAGTGCAAAGGCCCTGAGGTGGGAGTGTGTTCTGAGAACTGTCGAGGCCAGGATGGCTGGAGTAGAGTGAATGGGGCGGAGTGGGGAGTGAAAGGATGGGGGTCAGCGAAACCCTGGGGGCACAGAATCACGTGGTGGCGGGGGCTTTGGTTTTTGCTCCGAGTGACGGGGCATCATTGCAGAATTTTGAACAGGATTTGGGAGTAAAAGGGAGGCAGAGAGACCATTGAGGAGGCTGTTGCAAGAATCCATTGAGGGGAGATAGTGGCTTGGTGAGGGGAGCACAGGGGAGGCAGGGAGCCTCATTGCAAAGACATTGAGTTTGGTACAGTCACTGGGCCTCAGGATTTGATGACCCAAGCCTGGAGGGGAGACATGAATGTGGGAGCCGTTGGCACTCAGACAGCATTGAGAGTCGAGATCACCTGGGCGCCGTGTCGTGCATTTGCACAGATGTGTCCATGTGTTCGCACACCCTGATGTGGCTGTAGACCTGAAGCCGAGGGGTCCAGGCACAGGCCTTGCCCCAGGGGAAGCATGGGGGTGGGTGAAAGCAGGCAGGGATGAGTTAGGCGGGCGTTTCTGGGGGTAGATTAAGAGCACGTGGGTTAATATTAGGCCTGAGTTAGCGTTCTGGTGTGACCTTGGACAACCAAGGTCAACCTCAACTGCTCTGAGCTGTGCCATCCCATCTGCAAAGTGGAGATAATGACAGCGTCTCCCTCCAGCGGACCCATGAGGACTCAGCGGGACGGACCTACAGAGAGCTTAGACTAGGCTCTGGCCCCTTGTCATTCTGATCAGCACCCCCGCTTCTGGGGAGGGAGCCCTTTTGGACAATTCGCTTTCCTCCTCTGGGCGGGGTTTAGGAAAGCAGCATTTCCTAGGTGCCTGGCTCCTCCACATTCGATGAATGAGGAATCTGAGGCTCGGAGCGGTTGACATGCCCAGGGCCACACAGAAATGGCGAAGCTGGCACCACAACCGATTCCGCACTGTGTCCCCTGCCATCCCCTGCCACCCCCTGCCCCTGCCTGTGACTTCTGCTGCCACAGAACAGGAAGCTTCAGGCTCGTAGGAGGGGCTGAGATCTGAAGACTGACCCGCGTGCCCAGAAGGCTCTGCCTGGGGGCGTGAAGGCAGCAGCTGGTGTAGCCTCATGCCATCCCCCTTCCACAGGGCCCTGGGTGTTCATTTCAACCCGATTTCTCTAGAACAAATGCTGGCTTCTGGGACGAAGGTGGTGGGAACACCGTGCTGAGAAGCAGCGGCCCTGGCACAGGTCCTCTAAGATCCCCTGTCTAGTTTGACAGGGCTGCTGGAGGTGGCCAGACTGGGACCCCGCCCCACAGCGCTGCGGGCAGCTCCTTGTTCCGGGGTGCACGCGCACCCTCTGTTCGGGACTGTGTGTGTTGTTGGGGTGGGAATGGGCTCACACCTATGTGGACGGACGCCTGAGTCTGGCAGTGGGGGCCAGGCTGGAGGGAGACACATGGATCTCCCATGGTCCTTGAACCACATCAGAGCTGCTGTGGGAAGGCTCCCCGGTGCGTGGAGAGTGGAGAGGGAGGCACAGGCTGGTGATTTATCAGCGTCTCCTCCTTTTGATCTCCTGCTTCCCTGGAGAGACTCCCTCCTCCACACCTGGGGCCGCAGCGGGAGGCCTGGCGAGGGGCCACCAGCTGGCCTGGGACACAGGAAGCTGCTTTCTCCTGCATGGCCTTGCTGGCTCCTGGTTCCCGGTCAGTGTCACTGAGTGACCTGGCTCCTCGGTGCCGTAGGTTCTGTGAAGGCTTCCTGTCCTGTTGGTCAGGGTCCAGGGCACACTCGCCCCCACGTCTTCTGGGCCAGCTCTCTGTTTCTCCGTCCTTCTCTTTCTGCCTCAGTTCACAGCTTTCTTCCTCCTTCCTCCCTGCCTGACGTGCCAAGACCCTACTCCAGATGTTTTAAGGGTCCGGGAGCCCCAAGAATTTCAACTTTTGCTCTGGTTCCCAGGGCCAAAGAAGCCCAGCTTTCAGATGGAATCTGGGCGTGGCTTGCAGGCCGGTCACCAGTGGACAGGTACAGAGGCCAAGAGAGGGCAGAGCCCGCCAGAGCTGGGTTCGAGTCCTGGCTCTGCCTTCTCCCAGTGGGGTGGCAGCAGGTGAGCCAGTGCTGAGGCTGTGCAAGGCCTCCTGGCGGTCCTGAAGAACACCGAGCCACGATGCCTGGGCACGTCTGCGAGCAGACAGGCTGCCCTGGGGCAGGGGGCGGGCAGGGCTCAGACGCCCAGGTGGGGCAGGGGGACTGGGAGCTCAGCCAGGGACTGTGCCCCGGGCAGATCTGGGTCAGGGCGGGGACAGGGGCCTCCCTGAGGTCCCAAGTGACAAGCTCACCTGGTCTTTTAGTGGGGGCCTGAATAGGGGAGCTGAGCAGCTGCCCCAGCCAGGCCAGGCCAGGCCAGACCAGGCCAGGATCGACCAGAACTCTGAGTCCCCTGACTGAGAAAAGAGGGGCCAGGAGGCCTCGGCTGCTGGCCCGGGACACTCTTGGGCCTGGGCACGGGTGGGCACAGGACAGGTTGGGGAGGGAGGTAGTAGTGGCAGGAGCAGGATTGGAGTGAGCAGAGGCTGGACGGGGTGTGGCCCTGTGCTAGTCCAGGGGCCCCTCGGGCCGGGTGCTCCACCTGACTCTGGTCCTGATGGCTGTGGCCAGCCCACGCCAGGCCTCTTGCTCCTTCTCTGGCTCTAGGTCTTCTGGCTCCTCAAGGCTTCATGTTTGCATATTTATTTTTTACATGTTTGTTTTTTTAAATCATTTTTTATTGTTATTCTATTACAGTTGTCCCAATTTTCCCCCTTTGCACTCCTCTGCCCATCCCACACCCCATCCCATAGTCAGTTCCCACACCGTGTCCACGTCTGTGGGTCACTCATATGTGTTCTCTGTCTAGTCCCTTCCCCTCCTTTCCACCGTTACCCCTCCCCCCTCCCCTCTGGTCACTGTCAGTCTGTTCCATGTTTCCACGCCCGTGGTTCTATTTTGTTCGTTAGTTTATTTTATTTGTTAGATTCCTCTTATACTTAAATTCACCAGTTTTCTTCTTTCTGGCTTGGGGTTTTTGTTTTTTGTTTTTAATTGTGAAGGAAGGGCTTCCCTACCCAAGATCGTGAGAACCTGTCCTCTCAGTGCTTCCAGGTCTTGTTCCAGCTGTAGCTGCTCTGCATTCTGTGCCATCGGCCCTTCTTGTCCGTCCTGGACCCCACTGGTTGTCTGTCCCAGACCCCACTGGTTGTC
This sequence comes from Micronycteris hirsuta, assembly GCA_004026765.1. NCBI lineage: Eukaryota > Metazoa > Chordata > Mammalia > Chiroptera > Phyllostomidae > Micronycteris > Micronycteris hirsuta. The sequence goes on from PVJI01001749.1 coordinate 35,018, forward strand.
TGTCCCGGACCCCACTGGTTGTCTTCCGCTGCCGGCTGGGTAGAAGCTCTGTGACGACAGGGATTCTTGTCTGCTCTGTCCCACATCGTGTCCCCAGCCCCTAGCAGGTACCTGGTGCCTGTGAGGTTGTGCGCTGCACTGATGAATGGAGCACCAGGACGCGAATCCAGAATTCCAAGACAGAGAGTGTTCAGCAGAGAAACCGCCCACCATGTCCATCCCCAGCCCGCTCTCGTGCTCCCACCCCATACGGCTCCCCCTTGTCCAGGGCCCTCTGCTCCAAGTGCACGGCCCCCTCCTGCCCGAATCCCTTCTCCCATCTCTCCTCAGCCCCCATACTCCCCTAGCTCTGCCTGAATCCCTCTCCTTCCTAAGTATGGATGGAGGAAAGAATGCTGACAGATTCCATTCACAAAGGCTGCTGGGCGCCTGCAGCACTCAGAGCTGGAGTGCAGAGCTAGGGGAGCTAGGAGGCCGATCTGCCTCCCTCCCCGTAGCTACCATGCCACCCACTGAAGACTATATATGACAAGGGCAAGTGCATGCTGCCTGGGATGCTGGCTAGACACCCCACCTGAAGAGACATAGCACATGTAATTAGTCCCCAAATTATTGCTCATAAGCTCAATCATATGTAAGTAGCCATTAATTTCTATTAAAATTGCTGGAGAGGAGCGGCAGGGTTTCTATTAAGGCATAAGAAATTCCAGCCTCAAGCTGCTAATCAATAAAATGAATGCATAATTATATACCCCAGAGCTCCATAAACCCACTCATCACGCTACTAAAATGACACAGTTCCAAAGCAGCACCAGGGGTCATGGTCTGGCCTGTTGTTCTGTGCCCGTGCAGGTTGAGGCTGAGAACTGTAATCCCAGGGCACGTCTGCTGAGTGTGAGGAGCCGCGAGATGGGAGAGACGTGCTGTGCAGGGGGGCTGACCCCACAGGCCTCGGGGGCAGTTTGATTGTGATTTGGAGGGGCAGGGAGGACTGAAGGAAGTCTCCCAAGGGTCTGGCCTGCACAGCTGGGGTGGAGGGACAGCAATAGTGGTCATGAACTAAAGCAGGAGAGCAGGCCCAGCGACAGTGCAGAGAGACAAAGAGGAGATGCGGAGGGTGCTGGGTGGCTTTGTGCAAAACCTGTCCCCTCTCTGAGCCTCAGTTTTCCCTTCTGTCAAATGGGATTCAGAATCTGTGCCTTGGCAGCACCTCTGAGAGTGCGAGCATACATCAGAAAGCTCACTGTCAAGTTAAGACATGCAATTTTAGTAAATTCTGTCTGACTTGAATTGAACTGGTGTGGCCTGGCCCTCAGGCACTGGGTGCAGAAGTGGGCACTGATTTACGTGGCTGCGGCTGTGTGATTTTGCTCTTGTAAGAACGGGCTCTGGAATGTTCTTGGTGATGCAGTCAGGCCCAAAGAGAGCCCAGACCTCTCTGCCGGCGACAGAGCCCCACTGGACTGGTGGGCGCCATTCGGTGCCTTCAGACCAGCAGCACCACGTTCCCTCCCAGCCCTCACAAAGGGCGCGTGGACAGCTCTGGGCGCATATCAGTCAGTGTAAGAAACACATTCATTCACTGGTTCGTTCAGTCGTTCATTCCTTCACTCACTCATTCTTTCACTCACTCTAGTTGGGCAGGGCCAGCATAAAACAAGAACATGGAGGAGTCACACGGGAATCAGTTGCTCAGCGTCCTGAAGAAAACCAACAAGGGGCTGAGGTGTCAAATAACAGGTCCCTGCTGTGGATGAGGTCAGGAAAGTTTCTGAGGAGGCTACGGCCCAGCTGAGACCTGAGTGCTAACCAGGAAGGTGCCATGGGAAGAGCGGAGGGGCAGGGGTTCTGGGAAGGGGAAAGCGCACGGGCCAAGGCCCGAGGTGGGAAAAGCTCGGTATGTCTGAGAAAGGACCTGGCTGGAGTGACAGGGTGGGCAGCAGTGTGATGAGATGAGGCCGGGGAGGGGCCTGGGCCACACCGCAGGAGTGGGATGTTGAGGATGGGGCGGGGGCGAGGTCGACCGGGTAGCTCACCCCGTCCTGCGCAGCTGGGGCGGTTCCAGAGCCAGTCCCTTCCTTGGGGCCTGGACAGAGCAGGCCAGGTCCACCTGGGAATTTGGGGCCCTCGGCCCTGGCCCCCAGGCCTCCAGACAGGACCCACTGGCCAGCCCAGGTGTGGGACCCTTTGGGGCACGGGCAAAGTGAGGCGCTCCAGTGCCAGCTCCAGCCTGCCCTTTCCCAAGGCTCTTCCACAGCGGCCCTGGGAAGTCAGCACCGGAGATCCCGTTAGGGCAGCTGGGTGCGAGAACAGGGCAGAAGGATGTCTACTGCGTGGAAACCGCCCGTGTGTGAGGAGGCGGGAGCTCCCGGGCTCCCAGGTGAAGGCAGAGTCGGGAAAATTAAGACAGAAATCCCACCTCAAACCCACAACCAAAATATTTCATAAGAATCCCCCTCCCCTTTTTGTCGAGTCAAGGATATACACGGCCTTTCTACTTGTAACCTGGCCAAGAATAATTTGTGGCAGGAAAGTTTGAGCATTTGTAAAAATAAAATAAAAATGTAAAAAAAGAGAGCGAGTGAGCACTTGAGTGTACATTCGTGTGAAACTAAACAGAGGGAAAGTTATTTAGGTGGTAAAACGTCTCCAGGTTTCCCTCCCACCCCCTGCGCCCTGACACTTGGCCCCCCTCCCTGAGTGTTGAAATGGAGATTGCTGGGGTATTTGTTTTGTTAATCTCCTGCCAGGGCCGAGGGGCTGCAGGCCGGGTTTGTTCTTGTTCACAGCAGGGCTCCAGCTGCCAAACCCAGTCCCCCTCACCTAGCCCGGGGCTAGGATCTGTGCACCTGTTCCCTGCTCGCTGGACACCGGTGGGGCTGGGGGAGTATGTTCGCCCTCCTGAGAGTGCGAGCATGGCTGTACCCTACCTGAGACCCCCGATCCCTGAGGACTCGCCTCCCCGCCGCCTCTGGAGCCTTGGAGCTGTGGCCTGCACCCCTGGGTGCTGCCGAGGCCGTGCGGGAGCGTGGGACTCTTGATGGGGTCTGGTGCGGTGATTCTGAGAACCAGGCAGACGAGTTACCCAGACCTGGGTTTGAGTCCTGGCTCAGCCATTTGCTGATTAGAGGAATGACTTCATCTCTCTATGCCTTCGTTTCTCATGTGCCAGTGGGGACAATGATGACAGCTTCATAGCACTGTCGGGAGGACCGAAGGCGCTGACCCCGGGACCAGTTAGGGCTCTGCCTGCCACACCGTCGCTGCTCAGTCAACGGGAGTGCTCACTGCCGATGGGCTGTAAGCAGCAATAGAGGCTTTGAGACGATGGCGTCTTACTTCTCCGTGGCTCAGTTTCCCTCTCTGTAAAATGGGCACAGTCTCTGCCCACCTCGTAGAGTCGTTTATGAGGATGGAGTTAAATAGCAACGCTGAGGTCAGTGTCAGACACGTGGAAAGGGCTCATTAAGTGTCAGCTGTACTGTTATTGTGTATTTGCTCTGTCATAACATTTCATTTTGGTTCAACAGAAAAGGAAGGAGACGAGTGGTCCTCAGGCATTTGATTAGCCACGCCCACACTTGGCACGCTTTCGTGAGTGAGCTCAGGGCATGCCCCAGCACTTGTCCACACATATCTATTGGCTCCATTTGGCAGGTGAAGAAACTGAGGCTTGGGTGATTCAGCAGGTTAATGGCAGAGTAGGGGTAGAACCCAGACTATTTGATGCCAAGGAAGATGCTTTTTTAATTTTTAATCCTTACCCAAGGACACTCACATTGATTTTAGAGAGAATGGGAGCGGGGGAGAAAGAAACATGGATGTGAGAGAGAAACAGTTGCGTCCCGTAAGTGCCCCAATTGGGGGATGGAACCCGCAACCCTTCGGTGTATGGGATGACACTCCAACCAGCTGAGCCACCTGCCACGGCCAAGAAAGGAGCCTTTAAGGCTGAGCCCTAAATGGGCCGTTCAGACCAGGAGAGGGGGCCGATGAGGACGGGACCTCAGTGACGACAGTGGCCCGAGTGCTCCTGTGGCGGGTGCTGTGCGAGGCGCAGGGCACTGGGCGTCCGTGGGGCTCTCCCTGCAACCCGATGAGGATGCGTCGTCCCCGCTGGACTTCCTTTTCGTTCCCAGAAAAGGAAGTGGAGGCACAGGAAGGCGGGGAAGTAGTGTCCACTGACCTGAGCCTTCTGGGCGGCACCTGCCTTTGGCCCTCCATGCCACCAGCAAAGAAGCCAGGCCTCGGTGCCTGGTACTTGGTAGATGCCCCACATAGCCATTCCCCTTCCCACCTGTTCACCTTGCCCTCGCCCTTTACCCTACAGAGGTCAAGATCAGGAGAGCAGAAAAGCAAGACTCAAAGCCCAACTCACTTGTTATACAAGAGGGGAAACTGAGTCCAAGAAGAGGGAGGAGACTTGCCTGAGGGCAAGCAGAGAAAAGCCGATTGGATGGTCCGTGAGGCCCAGATGGCTCTCTGGGGTGTGTGGGTGGGTGGGTGGGGGCTGAGGTTGGGGAGGGGAGGAGAGGAGGAGAGGTAGCTTGGTTGCTGCTTTGAAAGAGGTTGACTGGGGGCTGGGGGACAGTCTGGGAGGAGGAGGCGTACATCTGTGCTTCACAACTTGGCTGCCTCACCCTTCCCGAAAACCCAGCCTTCCCTGCCTCTCACCCCCATTCACACCTCCCCACGCCAACCCCCATCCCTCCCTTCAGCAAGACTTCAGGACCGGAAGCTAGGACCTGGTTCCAACACCCGGGGACCTGGGGTAAGCCCCTTCCTCTCTGGGCATTGGGAAAGCGAGGGACAGTGGCACCCACCTCCCCTGGCAGGTGTGAGGACAAGTGAGGTAAATGCAAAGGCGAAAACTAGACAGAAATGGGAGTTGTTGTTATTTTTGTTATTACTACATCAGATAACTGGTTGGACTGCATTTTTCTCCAGTCGCCCCGGGGCCCTGCAGAAACGGCTCCAGACTGTGCTGGAAATGGCTGAGGATACCAGTGAGGAGGTCTGGGTTCCACCCCAGCTCCCCCTGACTTGAGAGGTGCTTTGGACAGGGTTCTGCCCCTGCCCCTGTCTCCATCCCCCGTCTGGGCGATGCGGAGTGACTGAGGTGTTCTGTCCTGGTCTCTGGGGCTTTGCAAATGGCGAGTCCTGGCTTTGTGGGGTGAGGGGAGGGTGCCTGGGAACAACAGGGAAGGGGACAGCAGGGAAGGACGGGTCCCTGGCAAAATCTACCCACTCCCCTGCGCACCTGAGCCGGCGGGCTTCCTGGGTCTGACTTTGGACACAAGTGAGTGTCTCCCTCCCCTCCTCAACATTTTGGGGAAGGAGAGATAGCTCATCCCAAGGCCCCTTGATGGTGATAAGCCTCAGCAAGGGGGCATCCCAGTCAGCAGGGATGGAAGCTGGATTGTTCCAAGGGACTGCCAGGCGGAGTCAGATGGATCCGGGAGCTGAAGGTGGAGGCAGGCCGGGCTGGGAAGACGGAGTGTGCACATCGCCACCTAGGCCCCAAGGAGGGCAGCGCAGCCCTAGCTGGGCTCCTGGGCAGCTTCTGCCCACTCCCTTCAAGCCAGGAACACCCACGGGCACCATGTCTGTGCTGGGGCTTGGGGACAGAGTGCAATGCCAAATGGCTCCCTGTCCCTGCCTTCGAGGTGTTCACAGCTGATGCTGATGCTGGAGGGGACCACTGAGGTTTCCTGCTTTCTCGCCAGCGGGCTGTGTGACCTCAGGCAAGAGACAGCCTCTCTGAGCCCACTTTCTCATCTGAAAGGGGGGACTATTTCCTCCCTTGCAGAGGTGCCGAGGGCCTGAAGCGGGATATTGCCTGAGAGGTGTCCAGCCCCAGGGTCAGGCACCAGCCCCGATCAGGCACAAGCCCAGTTGCTGGTCAGGCACCAGCGAGTGTCCGGTTGTTCCCCTTCTTGTTCCTCTCTGCTAGCGTCATAGGATGTAGGAGAGCACCGGGAAAGAAGCAGCTTGCTGCTGGGGGGCGGGGGGTGTCAGGGAAGGATGCACACTGAAGAGAGGGCACTGGAGTAGGGTTTGGGGGGTTGGACAGGAGTTTCTCAGCATACCAGGGCTCTGCCCCTGCCCCTGTCTGCCCCTGTGAAGGCAGGAACCGAAGCCGCCTTGGCTTACGCCTGCCCAGCATATAACAGGATCTCAGTCAACACTTGCCGGGTAGGTAGGTGGGTGGCATCCCCGGGGGCAGGGGCAGCATGGGCAGAGGCCTGGAGGCGTTCCCGGGCCGCCACGACTGGTGGATGAGCCGCTTTGTCTACGAGAGACCGTTGCACGTGTGGGTTCACCTGTCTGTGTCCCTGGGGGACTGTAGGCACCACAGGGCTGGCTCCTGTGGCCTTTGCCTTTCTGTCCCTACGGCCTCGCCTGAGGACGGGTCCTATATTCGATGCTCAGGGGAGTCGTCTGCCCCTTCGGACGACTGTCAAAATCCTTGTTTGGTGTGTGGTGGGGGCTGCCTTCCCGTCACGCTGCCCGTCTTCCCGGGGACCAAGGACACAGTTCCAGCACTGCGTTCTGCCTCACTTCGAAGACACTACGCACTCCAAGGAAAGCGAAGCAGGGCCGAGGCCGGTGGGGGGGCCCCGAGGGGAGGGGTTGCTGTTTTAGGTGAGGAGGTCAGTGAGGGGCCTCCCTGGGAAGGCGATGCAAGAGCAGTGTGTCAGCTCCCCCCTTAGGCTCTGGGAACGGAGCCTGCCTGGCCCTCAAGCCGGGCATCTGCCTGGTGCCCCATGGCTCTGCGTGGCCCGGCCCTGGGCACCTCTTGGCCATGTGGCCTTGGACAGTTTAATTCGCTTTTCTTTGCCTGTTTGCTCACAGGTCAAATGGGGATGAAATAGTACCTGCTTCCGGGGTGCCTGCGGGGGTTCCATCTGGTGTCGTTCACAGAGGGCTAGGTTGGCACCGGCGTCCCAGAAGTGTGTCAGTTACCAGCATCACTGCCTTTGTCCCACTTCCGTGTCCCTGTCCCGGTGGATGCACTGGCCTTTGGGTCTCGTCCAGTCCTCTGGAAATGGCACTGGCTGGAAACTCCCAGGGGAGCCTGGGCAAGGCTCAGGCGTGAGGACAGAGTCCAGCAGGCTCTCCAGCTGCTGGCCGGGAACGGGGACCAAGCAAGCCCTCAGTGACAGCCAGGATGGCGCTGGGTCTCTTACGCATCATTATCGCAGACAGCCTTCCACAGCGGCCTGGCCCTGCACCCCAGGAAACCCCGGCTCGGGAGCTGCCAGCCTGGGTCTGACTCTGTGCCCCACGGCCTCACTGGGGAAATGCCTTCCAGCCGCAGCAGGTAATGCTGGCTGGGGCTTTGCCCACCACGGAGACCGAAGCTTTGGTCCACGGGGCAGAGTTGGAGTGGATCTGCGGGAGGCTGTGTGTGGGCAGCCGAGGTCTTCCTCAAGAAAAGGAAGGCACATTGTGCCGTCCATGTGCCTAAATTCAACTGTTCTCCTCTAGTATCAAAAGGGGTGTGTGTGTGTGTGTGTGTGTGTGTGTGTGTGTGTGAGAGAGAGAGAGAGAGAAGATGCATAGCGATCTGAATGTACTTTATACAACTGAACTGCACACTTAAAAATGGTCAAGATGGTAAATTTTATGTTATGTGTACTGCACCTTAGTAAAAAAAAAATCAGTTTATCTTTTCTCCAGGGTCAGCAGTTTGGATATTTTTCTGAGAGTAATGGGAAGTAATGGGAAGCCACTGGAAATGATCTAGTGGTCGATCGATCTAATTGTCTACACGTAGTTTGTTGAATCACTTTGGCTGCTATGTGGACAAAGAATGCCAGGGCAGCAGGAATGGATGCAGGCAGACCGGCGAGGGAGGTGGATCCGGAGCTAGTGGGTGCCTTGGACCAGGCCAGTAGCTGCAGATGTGGTGAGAAGCAGGCGGATCCAAGAGGGATAGTGGAGCATCATCAACAGGGCCAGTACTGGATGGGAAGGAAGAGGAAGGTTATTCGCGACCTTTGGCCCCTCCAGTCCAGTGGGGATTTAAAGTCAGACCACATCGTCTCCAGGCTGGGCTAGTCAGCTCAAGGCCTGAAAGGACTTCAAGACATCATCATGCCCATCCTCTTGCCTCCAGAGCAGACAGGACTTACCCCTCTCCCCAAACCCGATCTCCAGGAGCACGCACACTGGGGATCCCAGCGCTCCCCCTCCCTGCCAGATGTCTATGCAGGGGGACCAGTAGACGGCATTCTGGTCAGAGGCTTTATCACTCCTGAAGCCTGGTCACAGCCCCAGTCCGTCTGACGGTCTCAGCATCCCGGGGCTCGGCAGGGAAGGTTCTCCTCTGTCATGCTGCCGAGGAAAGTGAGTCTCGGAGAAGCGTCGTGCCGCTCGTGACGAGGCATGTGGCTCCCTTGACGATGTAGCTTCCTTGGCTTTAAAGATGTGACAAGGATTTGAAGCAGGAAGTTATGAGGAGGTGCCCAGGCTGGTGGTCCTCCGCAATGTGGGGGTGAGGCAGGGCTGTTGCTGTAGAGTACAGGGGACCTGGCAGCCCCGCAGTGTCAGACAGCATTTCCCTGTTTGTCTCCAAGCACAGGGCAGGAGTTTCTGAGTCCCCCCTCCATCTGCAGCCTCCTCTTGAGGGGGCCTGGAGACCACCCAGAGCTGTAGCCCCAGGATGTTGCTTTTTGCCGATATCCCAGAAGCTTTCTGTCCTACAAACTGCCAAACTCAGGTGGCCGGGGAAGAGAAGGCGGAGTGCCCACAGGATTGGCCCACTCATGCATTTGGAGCCCACGGATGTGGGAATCGGAGGTGCTTCTGCAGGCTTGCCTCTCATCTCTGCCCTTTCAGCCAAGTCCAGGAATGTGTCTGGCTGCAGACAATTGGCGTCACGGCTGCAAACCGAAGTCTTCCAGGGCTGGGAGTAACTGAGAGTCCTTCCCATCCATCCTCCAGCCGTTGGGGGCGGGGGCATGTCCTCCCTTCCTCCAAGGACCAGCCCAGCCAAGGGGAATGATAGCTTTCCCCCAAAGAGCTCCCCTCCGGTCCCTTTCCCTCCCCTCCCCTCCCCTCCCCTCCCTCAGGTCTTCATTCCTGTAGGGAGCAGCTTCCAGCCAAAGACATCTTCCCGAGGACTGTAGACATCTTTAGTTCTGCCTACACAGCACATACACCCCCTTCAGATAGCAGCCCCCTTGGGAACCCCCCCCAGCCCCAGTTTTAGGTCATCAGTTTGGGTGGGGCTTGCCGCGGCCCTGCTGTGACACCGTGGTCCCCTCACCTCGAGGTTGGCTTGGGGATGGGCATGAGATGGAAACAAGGCCAATCGGGTGGTTGCTTCCCGACAAGAGCCATGAGTCTGGACGCAGCTGTGTCTGAAGCTGGAGCTCATGCACATCTTCAGTATGTAAGCCGATGGCTCCCCTTCCTGCTTACTGAGCCCATGTAAGTTGCGCTTCTGTCATTTTCGACCAAGTGCACCAAGCCCACCCCAGGGCCGCTCTCCTGCAGAGCCCTGTCCTCGGCCCTGCCCAGAGTGGGCCAGAGGGGCTGGGCTGTGCCCTCAGCGGGAGGCGCCTTCCTCTCCCAGAGTCTGCTGGTCCCCCATTGTTCAACACCTGTGTGTCCACTTGGGCTCACCCTCTGCCTCTCACTGTTTCCTCCTTGGCTTCATGTTGTTTGGAGCTCTTCCTGCTATAAGCTGAGAGAAGCCCACATCATATCCGCTTGAGCCAAAAAAAAAAAAAAAAGAAAAAAAAAGAAAAGAACTTGATGGTCTAGGAAGCGGCCTGAGAAAGGCCTCGGGACCAGAGCCAGGGCTCAGGGCCACCGGGTTCTCTTCCTCTCACGCACCTCCGCTGGTCTCTGCTTCCTTCTGGGGTCAGCCTCATTCCCTCCTGGGGGGTGAGGAACTCGGCCACCATCAGACCAGCTTGGCAACCCCAGTCCAGGTCGGTCCCAAGGAAGGACTTTGGCCTTGTCGTTCTCTTGCCCACTGTTGGACCAATCGCTGCTACCAGGGAAGTAGGTAGAGTCATTGATCAAGTCGGGGCAGTGGGGGGTGGGGGCATTGAGGGTTAGTGACTGGTAGAGGCCTGTGGGGAAGAAGGACAATTTTCCAAAGGAGACGGGGGGAGGGGGCTAATGTTGGACAAAGGGTGGGATGTGGGGGATGCTGGGTAGAGAAGCCAAGAGATACTCACCTTAGCCACCACTGCTCTCACCACCATCGCTCCCTGTCAACATTTACTGAATCCCTAGTACGGGCCAGAGTCCTCAAGGAATTCATGCATTCATTCATTCACTCATTCATTCGTTCTGGGCCAGCTCTGTACCAGACCCTGAGCTAGAGGCACAGTGATGAGACAAATGCCTCTTGTCTCACTCACAGAAGGGGTGAAAGGCTCAAGTCCAAGGTCAGCCTAGAGGGAAAGAGCATTAAACAAGCCATTACATTTCCCTGGGATAAGAGCATTGATAGGGGAGTACGAGGCACTGAGAGAAGGGCCAGCTAATGTAGTTTTGGCAGGGTGGTTAGGGAGGGCTTCAAGGAGGAAGTGCAGCTGAGTGGAGACCTAAGAGGAGGAGATAGCCAGGTGAAGGATAAGAAGAGGCTCCAGGAGAGGTAGTGCTGGGAGGGGTAGACTTCATGCCTCCACAGAGTTCATGGATGTGGGAAGACGGGACATGAATCCATCAATTTCATCTGTTCCTTCCTTCTCTCAGCTGCTGCCAACTCAGCGCCAGGGGGGACAGTGAGGGGCTCCAGGAGCAGGTCCAGGCTGTGCTGAGTCTTGATATGAGGAGTTTACTAGAGGGAAGTAAAACCACGGGTCCCCTGTTCTCAGAGCTGGTTCCTCTAACCGTTGTCTTCATAATTACCAGGGTGTAGGTGTCCCCAACACCATCCTCTTGATGGCCTCTCGTTCCTGGAGAAGCCTCGCACCAAAGGTCCTTGGCCAGAGTCGGTCTCGTCCTTTCTCCCTGTGCTCACAAGTGGCATAGAGGAAATAAGTCATGAATGTTGATGAAAATTCATGATAAGTAGACCAACTTGGGTGGGGAGGGTAGGAGATGGGGGTTCGGTCTGGATTTGAAGTTGGCAGATGGGACTCAGGTCCTCCTTCAGCCAGAGTCACCTGTGGCCTTGGGCAAGACCCAGCCGTCTCCTGGCCTCCGTGGATTCCTCCACTGGGTGGGAGGAGCACACAGGCCTTGATACAGCACCAGTCCAGTTCTGACATGGTGGGGTTCCTGGGCCAGCGGCCCTGTCTCTGTGCGCTGGTTAGGGATGGTGGAGGTGCGGTTGCTTTGGGGCTCCTGGCTCGGCCGCACCGCCTGCAGCCTACAAGTCCTGAGTCATCTTCCAGGCAGCGAGTGACCTCCCCATACCCTTGTCTCCCCCCAGCCCTGTGACCTTGGGCGGCGCAGGGCCAGGCCGTCCCAGGCAGGCAGCACTGAAATCACAATATTGACCCAGCATGCAGGAAGTGGGGAGGACAGGCCGCCGGGGTTCCGGGCCTGAGGAAGACAGCTCGCTGAGTGATGAGCTTGGAGCCAAGCTCTCTCTCCCTCCTGGGTCACCCCTGCTGCCCGTCCGCCAGGGCTGTTCCTCCCAGCTCCAGGGCCCCCTCCTGGACCTGCCTCCCCCACATTCCCCTGGCCCAGGCCTGGGCGGGGAGCTGCTGGTGAGCTCTTCGGCCTCAGCCCCTCTTGGGCCCTGCTTCCCTCCAGATGAGATACAGGCTCCCCTGGGCTTTTCAGGTTGAGCAGGGCCAAACCGGGGATGCACCCTTACAGGCCAGTGGCCTTTGGAATAGTCCTGCGTCCCACCTAACAGATGGGGAAACTGAGGCCCAGAAAGTGACTTGGCCAGTCATATCAAAGCCAGGATTCAAACTCAGATCTGTCTGACTCCAGGCTGGCAATCTGCCCACCACCTATGAGTCAGTCAGTTATCTTTGATGATGACAGGAATGTGAGTGATAGGCCACCAGCTTTGGGGGCACCAGCTCACTCAGTCCTCATAGCAGCTCCACGAGGGGGTCAGTTGTTGACCTGACTTTACAGATAGAAAAGGAAGGCTCAGAGGAGGTGAGTAGCTGTCCCAAGGACACAGCGGGTAAGCAGCAGGGTCGGGGTCTGAACTGAGGTTTGCCTGAGATCAGGCTCTGCTTGGATATTATCCCTTGAGCGTTCTCTGTACGGTCACCAATCACGACCTGCCAACGTGCTCATTCTAGACTGCCATTGAGGACGTCATCTGAGTCATCATATGGCTCTACTATGAGAAACCACAAGAAAAACTCACTCAGATCGTACTTAGTGCAGGCAATCTGCATGAAGCCTGAGACAAATGGTGTAACATTGTGTCATGGGCACTAGTGTGTGTGTGTGCGTGCGCGTGCACAGGCACGTGCATGCTTGAGTGTTCACTTATTTGTTTTGTGCCAGTGAAGCTCGGGGCCAAAGCTGTGGCACCCAACAGCTGTAGGACTTTCTAGTTCAGCGTATTTCCCCAGCTCCCCCTCCACTGGCTCCAAATGTAGTAGCTGCCATTTATTGAGCAGCTACTGTGTAGTAGGTACGACCCTGTACCAATTTTCTTGTTTTCTTTGTACCAAGGTGGAACCTGACTTTCAGAATGTGGACAATGTGCATCATAGATCGAATCGATCGGTGATGTCTGCCCTAGGCACAGGAAGGAAGTGCTGGTTCAGATACCTCATATTTGCCTTCTGGCATTCATCCAATATAAACAATCGTTACGTCCTGATATATTTTTTAACCACATGTAATTTTGTAATTATCTTTAAACCTTTGTGGAATAAGATTTTAAAAATTAGTAATAATACTTCATTACAAATAATTATTCAGTGCCTTCACATAGGTTATATGCCTATGTCCTCATCATATCCCTATAGGAGAAAGTGGGTGGGTCGTTACAGAGGCGGAAACTCAGGTTCAGGGTCAGGACCTCAGTTAGCCTGTGGAGCACCTTTGTGTGTGCTGGGAAAACGTGCCCCTCTGGGTGGCCGTGGCTGAGCACACGCGGACTCACCTCGTCCCCCTGTGCCCTGGTCCAGCGCACAGGCGGAGCAGCCTCCCACAGCAGCCCTGTTCGCGTCTTGCTGAATCCCACGATGACATCCCGCACTTCGAACCCAGGGCTCATGTCACTGCGCATGGCTCACAGACCACATTCTGGGCCTTGGACACGCGTCCAGGCTCCAGGACAGGTGGTGTTTGGTCTGAGGCTAAGCGAGGGGGTTGGAGAAAGAGCCACGTTAACGACTCAGCCTGTTTGTGCCCCGAACGAGCAAGGTCACTTCTGCTGCCCGCCCGCACCGGCCAGGTTCTGGCGAGGGTCTTGGGCTATGAATAGTCCCAGTGAGGCCCTCTCGGAGGACCTGCTGGACAACCCCAAAGCCCCGTCCTTGGCCTCCACCTCGGGCTCGCTGCTGGAAAACCTGGGGTGAGGCCTCCTCCTTGGCGCCGCCGTCCTGCACGTTTCTTCCCGCCCGCTTTCCGCCCGGGATTACCGCCGGGGCCGGGCTTCTGAATGCTGCTGTCACTGGGGCTCCCACACAGGATGCTTGAAAAACATCTCTCTGAAAGCAGAGAAAGTGTGAGCCTTCGAGAAGGAGGGTGTGGAAGGAGAGTGGCCCTCAGAGGAGGGGAAATTTACAGCATTCATTTGGCCAGTTCTGAGGACATCGGGAAGCCAGTGCGGAATGCCTTCCGGAGGTGAGCACTTTTGGTATTTTAGAGCTTAAAATCAGACGTCAACACGTTGGTGCTCTTGGAGATTGCCTCCACCACCCTCTCCTTTGACAGACGGAGAAACCGAGGCTCATACCAGAAAGTGACTCGCCTAAGCACATACAGCTGAGGGTAAACATCCCGGGCACTGCCCGGGAAGGCTCTGAGTGCATGCCAAGTGCTCTGGGCATCAGCTCAGGGACCGAGCATGGATGGTGTGCCGCTCGGCGCGGCTGCGTTAACCGCCAGCCCACTATGTGCCAGGCTGTTCCCTTGACCCTTCGCAACCTTCCCCTGAAGGCAGAGTTACTGCCCAGAGTTTACCGATGGGAAACGGTGGGCGAGAGCGCCGAATCACTCGCTAACGGTCACGCTGCACTGTGGGGAGGGCGAGACGATATGTCACAGCGATTGGGAACTGACAGGCCTGGGTTCTGCTACCACCACCCGCTGGCTGTGCGACCTTAGCCGAGCCTCTCTGAGCCTCAGTTTCCTCACCTGTAAAGTGACAGTAAAACCGTGTGTTATGATGATTCGGTAGGATAATGCATGGGAGGTGCCTAGCGCAGTCGTGGACATATCCATGCTCAGTAATTAGTGCCAACGTCTGTGTGATCATCATTATCAACGTTATTAGTCATCTACAGTAGGCATTTGTTTGGTTGGCTGCCAGAGTCCAGCCTCTGGATTTCTTGAGGCAAATGACCCCTGCCCTTTATGTGGTCTTGATGGTGATGGCGACAGTGGGGGCTAATTCTTGGTGCTCCCTTCCCTCCTCCAGAATAGGAAGGGCCGCCGCCGTCTTCTCCCAAACGGACCGTGACTGTGCTCTGCTGAGTCTCCGAGCCTTGCGTGGTGACCCAACAGCCGTCAACATCAGTTGGGTTTTTCCCCTGATACCACAGTTGTAGCGATGTGCTGATAGGGTTTTCCCCTCCCAAACGCTCATTTATTGATTCATTCAGTGGTTATCCTGGGAGCACCTGGGCTAGGCACTTGTCTGGGGGCCTGGGGCACAGTGACACAGTGACACACACGACAGGCAGAGTCCCTGCTTCCTCTTTCCCAGCTTTCCTGAGCCCCCTGGGACCTGCCTCTCCTGAACGCACTTCGCCAGCCTCGTCTTGGTTCAGGGCATCCCCATGCCAGTTTTCCCCTCTGCTCACGTCGGCCGATGAGCCAGAGCCTGGCTAACTCCGGGCAGTGGTGGGATTGCACCCAGAGCTTCCCTGTCTGCTGAGCCTGGGCTCATCCCCTGCTCTCTGGTACTCATAGTTATCTTGATATCAAGCTCCGGACCTAAGAGTGGCCTGGATAAGCGCACCCAGGTCACAGGATTCGTCTGTGGACAAGGTATGACCTAGACTCTGAGATTCGAGCCACGTCCCTGCAGAGCTGTGCCGTTCTGCAGAGGTACCGAAGGGCGGTTGGGATTTGGGAGTGGTTGAGGGGGCATTGAATGTAAGAGTTCACCTCCCCTCCCCACTACCACGTCTGTTTTAATCAGAGTGGCTTTGTTTAGTGTGACGTTTAACAAGCGTGGGTTCTGGAACAACGCTGCCTGGGTTTGAGTCCTCTCTCTGCTACTTGCGAGCTGTATGACCTTGAACAAGTCATTTAATCACGGTGCCTCGGTTTCCCCACCTGTAAGTGGGAATGAGGATACTTCAGAGGGTTGCTGTGAGGACTGAAGGGATGTATGGTGCGCTGGTCAGACTTCACTGTGTACTGGCTACTGTTACTCCTCACTTTACATGTTGAGTTTCAGTGGAATATTCCACAGGAGGAAAAGGGGGGGCTTTCTGTTGCTTAAGGAATGATTGAAAGTATCTGCTCCACATGCTCACTCGGGCGTGATTCCCTACCCTAGCCTGGCCTTAGTGCCTTTCTCCAGCAGTTCTCCCCCGTGGAACTTTCCAGCTCTCAAACTCCACCCTGAGTTGTGTGAGGAGTCACCGGTGTCCTTTCTCTTCTCGGGCCAAGCCAGGGGCTCTGGCCGTGTGGCCAGTGTGCGGAAGCAGATGGCAGCTGCCCTGCTCTGGGGCTGAGCCCCCTGGGTCTGAGCCCTGTCTCTACCACTTGTGAGCCGTATGACCTTGAACAAGTCATTCAGCCACTCTGTGCCTCAGTTTCCCCATCTGTAAAGTGGGCATGATGCTACTTTAGGGGTTCTGGTCTCCCGCATGACAGCCCTTTAGCGCAGGCATTTGGGCAGCTTGGGGCTTTGTTGAGTCCTGAGCTCTGCTCCCTCCCTTCATATCAGGGCCCCCTCCCCGAGCTTAGAGGAGAGAAAGAGGCTGTCATTGGTCCTACCAGGAGAGACGGCTCCTCTCCATTTGGTCTTGGGGAGGGAGATTTGGATGCCAGCCCTCAGCTGATGGAGAGCAATCCAGCCCTGTTTTCCTCAAAACCACCTTTTCCCCTCTCTGAGGCCACGTGCCTGGGGGGCCTGGTGGTGGGTCAAGACGGTTCCTGCCTGTGTCTACCTGTGCTGAGCCTCTTGCCCTGACATAACTGAAGTTTTGGGACAATCAGGAGGCCACAGCCTAATTTGTTCCATGAAGTGAGTGGAAAAGTCTGAAGTCTGAGGATTTTGTCCTTGCCTCAAGAACTTTCCCTGCGGGTCTCCCATACCCTCGTCTGAGACATTTATGCATTCAGGAAGCAGAGCTGGCCCTTCGGCACGTGCCAAGTTCGGTGCCTTGTGCTGAGGAGGCAAAGATGCTCCACCTGGGTGCTCACCTAGGGCCCCGCCCTCAAAGGGTTGAGCTGAGTGGACAGTCTGGTGTGTAAACATGTCCCTGCCAAGGACTGTGACGTGGAGCGGAAAATATAGACCTGCATGGGAGCAAAACTGTATGTAACTGTCGACCATCACGGAGAAGGGTGAGGAGACAGGCATGTAAGAGAAAATCTTCTCTAATGAGGGGTCAAGAGATATTGCCCAGAGCAGACAAAGAAATCGAAGTGTGATTATGGGTATGGAGGAAATGACCGGAAACACTAAGACTAGAAATGGCGATGATCAATACTCCCGCGTGTTCACCATGTACCGGGTGCAGCTCTAAACATGCGTCAACTCACCGAGTCCTTCCCACAGTCTTACATGCTAGATGTCGTTACTGTCGCCCCCATTCCGTGGAGGAGGAGACCGAGGCGCAGAGACGTGCCGGCGCCCCGCTGGTGAGCGGCGGGTCCTGGATGGGAGCCCCGATCATCTGACTCCCAGAGGTCTGCTCTTAACCACCACATGCTGGTGCTCCCAGAACTTCAAAACAGCTTTCTGGATGATGTAGCCAGGACAGGGTGATGGTAGAGATCGTTTCTTTTCTTTCTTTCTCTATGCTATTAATATATTCATTAGCACTTGCATGAATTACTTTGCTTAATTACACATTCAAGTAAGCAACAAAGAGCACTGGTTCTGGATTAGGAGAGAGAGTTCCGGCTCTGGTTTTGCTCCTTACTGGCTTTGTGTCCTAGAGTAAAGTACTCAACCTCTCTGTGTCTGTTTCTTGGTTTAGAAAATGGGGATAATCAAAAGCTGATAAAATTGAGGAGGACTTAGTGAGCTCATGCATACAGGTCCTTGTGGACAGGGTCCTGCACGGAGTGTACTCAATAAATGTCAGCTCCTGTTAGGCATGGGTTCAGTGTGGCACAGAGGAGGGGAAGCAACTCCAACTGAAGGAAGGCTTCTCGGAGGCGGTGATGCTTGCATTGGTTCTTTCAGGATATAATGGAGTACTCCAGGCGGAAGGGCGGTTCAGGCAGAGTGAGCATGGAGGCCTGGAATTTTGTGGTGGGTTGGGAGCAGCATGTCATTCAGGAGCCCTGACAGGTGAGATGGGAGCTGGTGGGAAAGCAGCTGGAGGTAAGACCTGGGAGGAGAGCGGAGCCTCATCACAGAGGACCTTGTGGCCAAGTTAAACGTGTGCCGAGGGCAGTGGGGAGCCATGGAAGGGTTTGAGTGAGGGAGTGACCTGGTCAGCGTTAAGTTGTAGAAAGACAGCTCAGCGGCCCCATGGAAAATGGACGGAGGGGAGACCTTGGGGCCCGTTGCAGTCATCCCGGTGACGAGGCCCAGAAGAGGGAGACGGGATGTCATCAGTGCCCTCCGACCCGGGCCCAGCAGTCTTTGCTCCTATTCCATCTGGTGAGGGCGGCTGGGCTGATCTCCAGCCCACAGCTCAAGGTCATGGCTCTGAAGGCCTGAAGAGCTGGCTGGAGAGGAGGCTTACTCCAGCCTGGAAGGGGAAAGCAGAAATATTTGCTCAGCTGCAAAGACAAGCTCATGGGTCTTTCCTTCCACACAAAGAGGAAAGACACTGGCTGGGGTCAGGGGCTAGCCTGGACCTCCCTCAGCTCTCCTGGGCTTGCTCCTCCCTCCTCCCTGAGACAAGCCCTCTGAGATCTGATGTCAGTGACTGTGACTCTTTTCCCTTTTTCTTCTCTAATCAAAGACACCTAACTCTTTCATCTTTTCTTCATGTGAAAAAGACTGACCTTTATTTTTATTTTAGAGAAATGTCCAGATTTAGCAGTCATTGATTCAAATCTTTTTTTCTACTGGCTGACACAGACGAGGCGCTGTAAGGATTTAGAGCCGGGACTTTGATGTGAGGCAGACCAAGCTTGAATCCCAGCCCTGGCACTACTCTGCTTTGTGGCCTTGGGCAAGTCACTTAATCTGTCTGTGTCTCACTGAGCCACTCCTCTAAACTGGTACTCAGAACCCCTTTTCCAAAGGCTGTTATGAAGACTAAATGAGCAAATGTTTATAAAGCACATAGTAAATGCTCAATAAAGAGTAGCTATTATTTTCTGTGTCTCTGGACATCTTGGTATTGCTTCTTAAACAGCCCCAGTGAGCCTTGCCTCCTGCTATCTTGCCTGTACAATCTCCTCCCTTCGAATGTGACTCGTTTCTGACCCACACAGAATACAGCAAAGGTAATCAAATGTCACTCCCGTGATTTTGTTACATACGACTACAACTTCTTTCTTGCTAGACTCTCCCTTACTAATATGGACGAGAAACGGGCCACATATTAATCCAACAAGCTCAGGGGAGGCCTGCGTGGTGGGCTTACAACCTCAGAGACCTGAAGTAACCACGTACGATGGTCTGAACATGAAAATTCCTAACAAAAAGTGAGTCATGGGGGTAGTCACGTCCTAGGCCCCATTAAACAGATGGCAAAGCTGAAGTTCAGAATAGCTCACCCACTTGCCTGAGGCTGAGGGGTGGATGGCTCAGATGCTGGCAGCCCTCTGATACCCTCTCTCACAGTATAACGGGGCCTGAATTCCATGCCAAGGGTGTAGCCAGGGCAGCAGGGTGCAGCAGCCAGCCAGCCCGGGGTCTGCGTTCCGGCTCTGCCAGGTCAGTTCATCACCCGCCACACAAAGTGGGGTGGGAAGGACCACTGGCCTACTCCTGGCTGCCTGCGACTTCAGCAGGGTTAGTCCTTCTCAAGAACAGTTCACTGTCAGCTGGGTTCTGTAGATAAATTCAGGCTTATTCAGGAAGGTGGGGTGCCAAGGAGAGATGGAAAACCCCATAATTAATTCCACAAACAGGTACTGAGCACCTGCTGTATGCATGGCCTTATGCTAGCTGCTGCATGAGACACACCGATGAGCAAGACATGGTGTCTGCCCTGAGATGCGCACAGTCTCATCGAGAGTGAGGGCTAGGGGGATGGTCAACAAGTGCCCCTGTGGCTGTCAGGCTGAAGACCCAGCTGTGCTGTGTGGCCCTGGGAAGACCTCTCTGGCCCATGTCTCATGGGTTGTTATGGGGTCTAAGAAGGGCCCTGTGTTATTTCCCTAGAGCCCCTGTAACAAAGTACCACAAAGTGGGTCACTTAAAAGGCAGCAATTTATTGTCTCACAGTTCTGGAGCTAGAAGGCCAAGATCAAGGTGTCGGCAGGGTTGATTCCTTTTCAGAGCTGTGAGGGGGAGTCTGTTCCATGCCCCTCCCCTAGCTTCCAGGGGTTTGCTGGCCATCTTTGGTGTTGCTTGGCTTCTAGAGCATCACCTGGGTCTCTGCCTTTATCTTCACATGGCGTTCTCCCTGTGTGTGTCTCTATGTCCAAATGTCCCCTTTTTATAAGGACACCTGTCATACTGGATTAGGGCTCACCCTACTTCCGTAGGACCTCATCTTAACCAATTACATCGGCAATAACCCTACTTCCAACTAAAGAGGTTAGGACTTCAACTGAGGAATTTGGGGTGGGGCACAGTTCACCCCTTAACACTGTCTTGGACCTCTCCCTGTGCCTGGCCTTCTCCCAGCATGGCAGCTGAATTCCAAGAGGGAGCACCCAGAGCAAGTGCTCAGAGAGAGACAGGTGGAAGCTCCGAGTCTCTTCTACTGTATTCTCTGTGTCATAAGTGAGTCGCAGGGCAGGGGACCACCCGAGGGTGGGAATACTAGAGGTAGGATGGAAGCCATTTTTGGAGACCAGTTACCCCCATTACATGGGAAGCTCACACGCCTCCTGAACCCCAGAAAGAAGCGTCTTCTCTTTCCTGTTTGTGTCTACTCTGGGTAGCTCACGGTGTCTGGACGGGGGTTGTTGTTTAGTCAGTGACTGTGGTGGTGAAGTATATTGTGAAGGGGTCTGCTCCCCGTTAGCAGGAAAGTGACAGGGACCAGCCCCTTCCCAGTTGCTTCTCTGTCCCCCTGCAGACTCCCTTCCTTGGAAACTAGAGGCTGGTGGGGGCCGGGTCCCGGGACCTGAAGGGCCTGGAGCCCGAACACAACAGGCCGCTTTTCCCTGCCCACACACCTGGGCCTGCCACTGGAGGGAAAAGCTCCCCAGGCAGGGGGAGTTTGCCAAACCCAGCAAGAGGGAGACCTCATTTGAAATGTTTTCTAAATCCTCCAAATAGAGGCTCTGCAGCCCCCACCTCCACCCCAGGGAGGAAGGAAAGGCAGCGAGAGGAAGAGAAGGAGTGGGTTTCCAGTCTGTTTATGTTCCAGGCTATTTCGAAAGCCCCTGAAGGCGCTCACACACAGGGGCGCATTTAAATGCACCAGGAAGTGCCCTGGGAGTGGAAACCGGAGTCGGAGGAATGCTGGGGCATGGCGCTGCTGCTCTGGTCTCCTGTCCCTCAAACAACCGCCGATTCAGCCCCTTCAATGCGCAAGTCAGAGCCGCTCTGGTCGGAAGGGCTCCTAAAGTTCATCTCATTCCTCCTCCTCCCTCCTCACCGAGCATTTACTGAGCATCTCAGCATCTTCTTTATGTCAGTTATAGGGCTCTTTCGGCCACAAGAATAGAAAAAAGCACCCAGGCTGATCTAAGTAAAAAATATGGGGGGATTTTATTGGCTCAGTTCACTTTACAGTCCAAGGAGAATTTAGCTTCAGGTATGGCTGGACCCAGCAGATTCAACTATATTATCAAGGTTGGTCTCTGAACATCCCTGGGCTCTGCTCCCTCCATGGTGGCCTCGTTCTCCTCAGCATTATAAGGAGGCAAGATGATGTCAGTAGCTCCAGACCCCCATCTTCAAGTCCTGCAGAAGATCTTAGGATGTGATGGTCCCATTGCCCAGGCTGAGTCATATGCATTACCTCGCACTCCTCCCCCTGCTCACCTGAGAGTGGAATCAACTCTCTCTGAGGTTCAGAGGTACCCCTCCCACCCGACCCTCATCCCCAAACACCAGGCAGCAAAACCATACCCATTGCTGTCATCCTGACAAGTGGTACCCATGTCCTCCACTCACACCCCTCTGGCAATAGAGGGCCCCCCAACACGGAGCAGCCCTGTCCTTTGAGAACTTCATCCACGTAATTCCTCTTACTGTGCTTTGTCATAATTCACTGTTCACCTGTGTTCCTAATTGAACCCCATTCTTCCTGTATCTCCAGTACCTAGCCCAGGGCCTGACATAGAATGGATGCTCAGTAAATGTTTATCAAATGAAGAAATAATGTCTTCAATTACTAAGCGATAGTGCATGCCAGGTGCTTTATGCATGTTACCTTGTTTGATGCTCATGATCACTCTCTTAGGTAAATAGCATTGTCTCTCCTTTTATGTGTGGAAAAAACTGAGATTCACAGAGGTTAAGCAGGGTCACTCAGCAAGAAGATGTGGAGCTGGGAATCGAGCCCAGGTGTCTCTGACTTCTACCCAAGGTGGGGGTGGGAGAAGCAGAGAGAGAAGGGCAGAGAGTAGGGAAGGAGAGCAGGGAGAGAAGGGAAATAAGGACAGAGGGAAGGGGGAGGAGAAAGCCCTGAATATTCAAAATTCTTCCCTCTGATGGTTACTCTTAACTCGCTTTTTGGTCACTGATTCCTTCAATAATTTGATTAAAGTCAGTACATTTTAATATAGCAATGCATTCAAACACGATGCACATAAAAATATTAACACATTTCGGACCACATAGAAATCTCTAAGACAGACGCCAGGGACCGCACAATATTGGGCAAACTGCACGTTAATTAAATCATCTCATGATGCGGTCCTTAACAGATGGCGCGCAAAACACGAGAAAACTCGTGAGTGGTACGAAGAGTGTTAAATAGAACTAAATGCTATCAATACTGATACATCACATAACGAGTATAAAATTGGATACATGGGGGAAATACTCTAATTTTCTTTGGGGTACAGGATGTAGTTCACAAAGAATTTTCAAGCCCTGGCTGGTGTGGCTCAGTGGATGGAGTGCCGACCTGTGAACTGAAAGGACTTTTGCCTGGAGCACCGGTGGTGGAGCAACTTGCTCGTCGCCTGACATTTCCAGGGTGACTCAGACTCCACTTCTGGTTGACAGGAGCGGAATCTTTGTTATGCTACGTGGGCTTCTCATCTTAATAAATGATTTCCTGCTAAGTTTTAATAGAATATTAAAATTATTAAAAGAATTATATTATTATTAATTATAATACAACATAGAATACTATAGTAGGTTGATTATTATATTATTAATGGAATAATAAGAGAGAAATATAATGAGGCGGGTGACTAAAGACAGCACATGGCTTTTCTACAGTAGCCCCTATTCCTCTCACTGTTTTTGGATTTGCTTCTAAAATCTAGAATAGGTGTCAGCTTAGAGAGTGGGCTCTTAACCTTCATTGCTATGATTTCTGGAGTACGGAACAACCAGGGAAAACAGGACGGGGTCCATGCGTGACAGCTGTGCATGTAGAGGGCTTTCTGTGTGTGCTTTCAGGGCCTTGGAAGATCCTTCATGTTTCCTGAGTGTGTGCATGTAAGGAAGTTACCCAGAGCTGGGGAAAGACCACCCAAAAGCTTTAGAGGGAACAGTGCTTGGAACTCACATAGAACATGGAACAGCGCTTATTCCCATCTGCTGGACGAGAACCCTCATAGTGAACAGGGCATGGGGCAGAGGATGCAGAAGGGTCTTGCTACAGTAGGGGGAGTAGCTCCTGTGCTGCATGCTGCTGTGGTCTCTCTGGACAAAATCCCCAAAGCAAGACTTGAAAAGATCAAACTGTTTTCCATTAAATTAATTGTGTTCCAGAACAAGGATGAAGATTTTTTAGTATAAATATGAAAATGTCCAGCACACAATGAAGCAAGGCCCACAATCAAAAATAACTAATCATTCAAAGAAGGAAAAAAATACAGCCCATGATGAAGGGAAAAATCCATCAAAACCAACCTAGAACTGATACATAAGTTAGCATTAGCAAATAAGGACATTAAAACAGTTATTATAACTGTATTACTCATATTTAAAAAAACTAGAGTAAGGATTGAACATGTCAAGGAGAGTGACAGAAGAGATAAAAGGGGACTCGAATCAAGCATCTAGATATTGAAATGACAATGTATGAAATAACAAAGACACTGAATGGAATTCATAGCAGAGTAGACATCGCAGAAAAAAAGGTTAGCAAACTTGAACACATCAATAAAAATTATTTTAAATGAAACCAGAGAGAAATAAGACATTAAAATAAAAATGAAGAGAGCATCAATGATTTTCAGGACAACCTCCAGCAGCCTAATATGTGAGGAATGGATTCCCCAAAGGAGAGGAAAGAAAGGATGAGAAAAAGAAAAAATATATTAGAAATAAAAGTATTATAATAAATAATGACTGTCATTTTCCAAATTTGAGCCAAAATTTCAGTGGACCCCAAGAGAAGAAACATGAAGAAAGTGACCCCATGTCAAATCCTAATCAAACTGCTGAAAACTAGTGGTAGAAAGAAATCTTATAAGTAACTAAAGAAAACAAATATATAATGTACACAGGAGCAAAGATAAAGTTGACAGCAGACTTCTTGTTGCAGACAATGCAAGCGAAAAGTCAGTGGAACAATAGCTTTAAACTACTAAAAACAAAACAAAAATCAAAACTGTTTATCTATAATTCTACACCTAGAAAAAAGCATTTCAAAAATGAAGGTGAAATAAAGACTTTTAGAGATATACAGAAGCCAAAACAATTCATTACCAGCAGATTCGTACAGTGGAAATGTTTTTAAAAAGTCCTTTTGGCAGAAGAAAAATGATATCAGATAAAATATGAATTTACACAAAGGAATAAATAGCACTGAAAGTGGTATTTATTAAGATAAAATACAAAATTTTTCTTATTTAAATATCTTAAAAGATAATTGACTAAACAAAAACAATAGCAGCATAATGTAGAATTTATAACATGTATGAAATATTTATAGCATGTAAAATGTATGAAAACAATAGGACAAAAGCTGAGAGAGCATAAATATACTATTTTACATTTTTTGTACTATTCGTGAAGTGTTATAATATTGCTTGAAGGTAAAATGAGAGATTATATGTGTATACTATAAAACCTAAACCAACCATGAAAATAACAAAACAAAGAAATATAGGTAATTAGAAACAAAGAGATAAAATGAAATCAATGAACCTAAAAAGAAGTCAGAACTAGAGGAGAAAGAGAACAAAGAACAAATGTAACAATTAGAAAACAAATAGTAAAAGAGTAGATTTAAACCTAACCATAGCAATGACCACATTAAATATAAATTATCTGAATTCCTCCAGTAAAAGGCAAAGTTGTTAGATTGGACAATAAAGCAGACCCAACAAAATGCTGCCTAGAAACTTAGGTTAAGTATGAAGCCAAATTAGTTAAAAGTAAAATTATAGAAAAAAATACTGTGTAACACTAATCAAAAGAAAGCTGGAGTGTCTGTAAATGATATCAGGCAAGGTAGATTTCACAGCATGAATTTGACCAAGGGTAAAGATGGCCATTTCAAATTTATAAAGGGGTCAGTTCATCAATAGGGCATAATCCTAAGTGTTTATTATGTACCTTATAAAAGAGGTTCAAAATATAAGAAACAAAAATGGATAGAACTGCAAGGAGAAATGGACAAATGCACAATTTTAATCAGAAACTTCAATATACCCCTTTTGCTAACAGATAGTACAGTGGATTGAAAAGGATGTAGAAGACTTGAACATTATCAGCCAACTTGACTTAATTCACACAGAACATTCCACCCAATACAAAATACAACATTCTGTTCAAGTGCCCATGGAATGGTTGTAAGATGTATCGGGGCCTAAAACGAGTTTCAATACATTTAAGAGAAGTTAAGTCATACACAAATATGATCACTGATGAAAATGTAATTAAAGTGAAAAATCAGTAAGTGAAAGATATCTGGCAAATCTCTTTACTATCTGGAAACTAAATAATACACTTCTAAATAACCCAAAGGTCAAAGGAGGGAAATTATAAGATATTTTTAACTAAATGAAAGTGAAAACAATATTCCAGAATTTGTGGGATGCTACACTACAGTGGTACGTAGGTGGAAATCTGCAGCATAAAATATTTGTGCTAGGAAAAGTAAAAGGTCTGAAATTTCAGACCTCAGCTTTCGCTGAAATAAACTAAAACAAAGAAGATAAAACTAAAACCAAAGTAAGAAGAAGAATGGAAATAATAAAAATAAGAGAGGAAATAAATGAAACAGAAAACAGAAAAGTGAGAGAAGCACTCATAGGACCAAAAGCTGGCTATTGAGATCAGTACAATGAACAAACCTCTCATCTCTCTGTCTAGGAGAGAGAGAAGGCACAGGTTACCAATACCCAGAACGAGAGAGGTGACATCACTACAAATGCTACAGATATTAAAAGAGAATATTATTAATAACTTTGTGCCAATAAAGTCAATGGCTTAAATGAAATGTAGACTTCCTTGAAAGACATAAGCTACCGAAGGTCGCTCAAAAAACAAAGTAGGTAAGAAGAAACAGATGTAGCCCTCCATCAATGAAAGAGATTGCGGTATAGTTAGAAACCTTCCCACAAAGAAGAACTTAGCTTTCACTGATGAGCTCTACCAAATAGCTAAGGAAGAATAATAGCAATTCTACACAGACTCTCCCAGAAAATTTAACAGGAGGGAGTACTCCTCGATTCATGCCATGAAGCCCAAACTGGAAAATGACATTACAAGAGAAGAAAGCTGCAACTAGCATCCTTCATGAACAAGGATGTAAACATTCGTAACAAAAATTTTATCAAATTGGATTCAATAATATATAAAAACATAACACATCATAATTACATAGGTTTCTCCCAGGACTGCAAAGTTGGTTTAACTATTGAATATGAATATAATTCACCATATTAACAAACTAAAAAAGACCTCTGTGATTATCCCAATAAATGCAGAAAAAGCATTTGACATTTGTCATCCATTCCTTGTACAAACTCTCAGCAAAGTAGGAATAGAAGCAAACTCCCTCAGCTTGATAAAGGACACTTACCAAAAAACAAAACCGTTTCAGCTAACATTATACTTAAAAATGCACGCTTTCTCCCTAAGATCAGGACCAAGACAAAGATGCCTGCTCTCAGCACTTCTGGTCAACCCTGTGCTGGGAGCTCTCGCCAGCATCGTAGGGGAAGATAAAGAAATGAAAGGCGTTCAGAATGGAATGGAAGAAATAAAACTATTGTAGATGATGTGATATGTATGTAGAAAATCCAATGCATGCTAGAATTAATAATTAAGTTTAGCGAGATTGCAAGATACAGGTCAATATACAAGTCAATTGTATTTCTATATATGAGCAATAAACAATGAGAAATTGAGATTTAAAAAAAAACACTGGCATCAGAAAATATAAAGTCCCGAAAAAAATGATGTACAAGATTTGGACATGGGAAACTACAAAACGTTGCTGAGAGAAATGATAGAAAACCCTAAGTAAATGGAGGAATATACTGTGTTTGTGGTTTGAAAGAATCAATATGGTTCAGATGTGAGTCCTCCCCAAATTGACCTACAGAGTCTGTGCAAACCCAGTCCAGTTCTCAGCAGGCTTTCGTGTAAAGAATTGACAAGCTGATTCCAAGATTCACAAGGAAATGCAAGCGTCCTAGAGTTGTCAAAGCCATTTTGAAAAAGAACAAAGTGTGAGGACGTATACTACCTGATTTCAAGACTTATAAGCTTACAGTATCAACACTGAGTGGTGTTCGCGTAGCAATAGATAAGCAGATCAATGGGATAGGAAAGAAAATAGAGAAAGACCCGCACACAGATGGACAACTGGTTTCCCAAAGGTGATTCAGGGGAGAAAGAATAGTCTTTTTCTCAGATGGTGCCGGAACAACTGAATATCATCATGCAAACAAAAAAAGAAAAAAGAACGAAAGAAAAGGACTTTGGTCTATACCTCAGACCACATTTAAAAATCACATCAAAAAGATCACAGATTTAAATGTAAAAATCTAAAGCTATAAAAATTCTAGAAGAAAACATAGGGGAACGTCTTTGTGGCCTGGGGTTAGGCAAACATTTCTTAGATGAGACACCAAAAGCACAATCCATAAAAGAAAAAATAGACAAAGTGTACTCCGTTAAAATCAAAATAACTTCTGCTACCCCCAGAACACTGTTATGAGAATGGAAAGACCAGCCACAGACAGGGAAGGAGTTTTTTCAGATCATTTATCTGATTAAGCATTTATATCCTGACTATATAAAGAACATGCAAAACTGTGATTAAGAGATTGCACAACCCATTTTTTGAAATGAGCAAGAGATTTGAACAGTTACTTCACCAAAGAAGATGTGAGAGTGGCAAATAAGCATGTGAAAAGATGCACACTATTATTAGCCATCAGGGAAATGCAAATCAATGCACAAAGATACCACCACGCGCATCAGAATGGCTACAATCTGGAGGACTGACTGTGTCAGGCGTTGGGCAGACGCAGGGCACCTGGACTTCCCACCCACCGCTGAGGGGAGTGCGAAACGGCACAAGACGCTTTGGAAAACAGTTTGGCAGTCGTGTAAAGTTAACATACACCTACCATATAACCCAGCCGTTCTACGCCAGGTGTTTACTCAAAAGAAGAAAAAGCCTATGTCCCTCCATATCCATACAAAGACCTGTACACAGATGTTCACAGCAGCCTTATTTGTTAATAGCCAAAGCCTGGATACAGCTACCTGCCTGTAACAGGTGAATTGGTAAACAAATTCTGGTAGAGCCACACAATGGAATACTACTCAGCAATAAAAAAGTACAAACCCTGATCTATGAGACAGCATGGACACATCTCAGCATAATTGTGGGGAGAAAAAAAGCCAGCAGTACCTACTACCTGATTATATTAATATAAAATTCTAGGGAATATAAACTAATCTTCAGTGAGAGAAAGCAGATCAGTGGTCACCTGGGTTGCTGGGGAGGGAGGAATTAGAATGAGACCGTCTCTTGTGTAGTGTTGGTTTTATAAATGCATACATATGTCAAAGCTTATTCGGCTGTGTGCTTTAAATACGTGCAGCTCAGTGCAGCTCCATATAGCTGTCTTTAAAAGCCACATACACTTAGCAGCTACCTACTGCTTAGGAACAACTATCTACTATTTACAAAGCATTTTGGGGACTTACAGATACACTCATTTATTCATTCGACAAACATTTTTGAGCACCTCTTACTCTGTCATATACTCTTCATATACTGTATATAGTCATGGTCATATACTCTTGTAAGGCCTGGGAAAACTTCATTCAACAAAAATAGACAAAGAAATTTCTGACCTCAGAGCTCACATTCTTGGTGGGGGAGTAGCGAGTGGGGAGACAGATTGCCAGCAAATAATTTAAATATTTAATATGTCAGATGATGATGAGTCCTATGAAGGAGAAGCAGCAAGGTTAGGAGATAGGGAGCGTGGGGAGGGGATGGGGTTCCAGTTTTAGACAGTGGTCCGGGAAGGTCCAAATGATAACGCGACACAAGCAGAAATCTGAGGGAGGTGAAGAAAGGCGTGCCGGTATCCGAGAGAAGAGACTCCTAGACAGAAGGGAGAGAATGTGCAAATGTCCTGAGGTGGGAATGTGTTTGGTGAATTGGGAAATATCAAGGATTCCAGTGTGTCTGGAGCAGAATGAACGAGGAGATGAGGTCACGATTGGGGCAGGTCAAGTTCAGCCATTGGAAGCACTTTGGCTTTTACAAGCATGCAATGAGCCCTGCCCCTCAGAGAAGGGACAGGAAATTTATTAGCATTTTCCATGGACCTACCATGGCCTCCTGCCTCCAAAGCCAGAAGGACCAGGGGCCTGCCCCATTCTACTGCATCAATGGATGCATACTTGGATGGCACCCAGCCCCAAGCCTGGCACACAGTTGACATTGAAATGTTTTCTGTGATTGTCATAGAGAGAGGGGAAATTGGGCCTGGCTTCCTGGAGAGAGGCATCTGAGCCGGGCTGGAGGGATGATTCTGAAACTCTACAGTTGAAAACCGTTGTCTCTGGACAAGCCAGAGCGGGCAACAGGCTGTGGGTCCCCTGAGAGCATGGACCTCGTGGCTCTTGTCAGTCTCTGTTTCCAGGCCGGACACAGCAGCCGGCACTCCCCACGTGTTTGTGAGACGAGTAACCGATTGAAGGAACAGTGGAGGGGAGCCAGGGGCTGCCCAGAGCTCCGAGAGACCCAGGTCCCGAAAAAAAGACAAAGACCCCAAGTCCTGGAGTCAGAGAAACCAGGATTCAGATGCCAGCTTCACCCCGTTCTGTGAGACTATGGGGAGGCCACTGGACTGCTCAAAATCTCAGTTTCGTCCTCAGCCAAATGCCAAGGATGAAAGACAGTAATATCTACTTCACGAGGTGCTTATGAGGACCAAATGAGAAAATCACCCTTGTGAAGTACCGGCCACATGGAGAGTACTCAGCAGGTAATAAACTTGGTTTTATCGAGTACTTCAGGGGGCAGGACTTGAGCTAACGGCTTTTCATGGGTTAACTCTGAATTTACGCATCACACCACCCCATGGAGTAGGCACCAACATTCCTGACCCATCTAACAGATGAGGTGGCAGAAGCTCAGAGAGGTTCAACAACTTGCCTGACGTCACACAGCTAGTAAGTGGGGAAGCTGAGATTTGAATCAGAGTCCACACTGGTAACCTCTGTTCTTTTAGGTCTCTCTCTCTCTCTCTCTCTCTCTCTCTCCTCCTCTTCCTCCAACCAGACTGAGGACTGGGGCTTTGCTCACTGGGCAAGACAGAGCTATTACAGATCCTGAGGAGGAACAAGAGGGTCCGACCCTTGCCAGCTTTCTTAAGGTGGGAGGCACGCACGTGCAAACCCGGGGGGCGAGGAGGGGATTCGTGCCGGAGAGCTCTCTGCCGACTGTCCCTCCTCTGTGCGCTCCCAGCAGGGCTTGCTGTAACCTTGAAGGAAATTAGGGAACAAATTCCCCCAGAGCCAGGCCGCCCCTGTGTTGGGACAAGAGTCAGCTGGGTTCCTGGATAAACCTTGGGGTCCACAGCCTGTCCCCTAAGAGGGACTCTTGCTGGCAGTGACCTGCCGGGGCAGGGAGGAGACCAGAGAGGTGCCCGGGGCTAGCTGTCTGGGCGGGTCTCACGGCAGCTGTAATTGTCGGGCAGCAGAGCCCAGGCCGGGCCCTTTATGGAGACATTTATAGCCAGTCCGTCTGGGGGACCATTCAAGTGGTTTTCTCTCTTTTGTGTCCCTTTAATAAACGAGAAGAAGAGACATCAAATTAAAGCGGATGCCGGAGAAACTTGGCTTTGCTGCGAGGCTCTGGGGAGGTCAGGGTAAGGTTATTCTGCTCGCTGACCCTGAGGCCTGGAGTTTTTACCACATGCTTTTAAAATGTACAGACTCAGATGTCAGGGCTAGTCGGGCCTTTGAGGTCACCCAAACCAACTCAGCCTTGTGCAGTGATCCCTGCTGGCACATTTGCAACCTTCCAGGGATGGGGAGCTCACTACCTTTAAGGCAACCACGCTGTTGATAGCTCCTCATAGTCTCTCTCTGTGGGGGCTGTGTATCGGCCAGGCCAGGGGGAAAGACCCAGCTCTGGTGCTCACCCGTGGCGATGCTGGGCCCTGAGCAAGCGCTCTCACCGCTCTGAGTCTGCTCCTCCGTCAAATGCCATTCATTCATTCAAACTACGTTTGGTCTTAGCCTGGGCTTCCCCAGAAGCAGACTCAAGACAAGAATTTGAGTGTGTGTATTTGGGAGGTGGTCCCAGGAAAAACTGTGGAGAAGGGGAGACTGGGACAGGGAAGTTGCCGTGGATTGAAATGTGTCCCTGCAAAAAGATATTGAGGTCCTAATCTCTGGGCCTTGTGACTGTGACTGTCTGCAGATGTAACCGGGTTAAGATGAGGTTGTGTTAGGTTAGGGCGGACCCTAACTCAGTGACTGGTGTCCTTATGAGGGAAGTTTGGGCACAGGGACACACTGAGGGGAGGTAGCTCTGTAGAGACAGAGACACACACAGGGAGAATGTGTGTGACAACGGAGACAGAGGTCGGAGCTCTGCTGCCGGCCACCACCAGGTTCTGGGAAGGGGCATGGGCAGAGTCTCCCTCCGAGCGCGCAGAAGGGACCATCCCCACCCACGCCTTGATTTCCGGCTGCTGGCCTCCTGAACTGGGAAGTGTGCGTTCCTACTGTCGTAAGCCACCCAGCTGGTGGCACTCTCTTGTGGCTGCCCTAATGCAGCAGGGCAGGAAGCGACAGACAAAAAGGGGTGTGGGCGTTCAGTGCGTGGCCACTGTGGGAAACTGAGGCTGCGTCCCCTGGGGAGCCTAGGGAGCCGGCGGACAACACACCTGAGAGTTACCCCAGCCAAGGGGCAGGGGCAGGGTGTTTGTCCACCAGCTGCTGTTGGCCCTTGCCTGAAGGGTGCTCCTGGGGACACTGACCCTCGACACTGGCCTCACCAGTGTGTGGGCCCTGCAGGCTCCAGCTGTCAGGAAGGCCCCAGATGAGAATGGCTGGTGCTGGCAGTTGGAAGTACTGGGGCTTGGAGCACAGGAAAGGGGTGCTGAGGGGGTGTGGGTGGGGCACCAACAGCGTCTTGCCAGATCTTTATTGGGTGCCTGCTGTGTGCACAAGGCACCGATCTAAGTCCATGGATGGAAAGCAGCTCCCTGGGGCTGGGCCCGGGCCAGCCCTCCTGGAGGGAGACGGAGGACAGACAGCCTGGCAAACCGGAGGCAGCATTATGCCCCAAAGAGCAGACAGGCATACACAGTGACAGGTGGCTGGCCAGTGTCCCTGTGGGTCACAGCAGGTGGCCCTAGGTGAGCCTGGCTGTCCAGGGCAGGCCTCTCTGAGGTGACGGGAATATAGAGAAAACCCAAAATTCAGACATCGCGTGGAAGAGCACTGCAGGTGGAGGGAAGGGCCGGTGCGGAGGCCCTGAGGAGATGGAGGATTAAGTGGGCTGAAAGACTCAGCTCAGACCTCGAGCAGAGGAAGCTCACTGCCCCGCCCCGTGCTTTTGTTCCTGGTTCTGCCCCGGCCCACACAGCGTGGTTAGTCCACTCCTGGCCCAGGAGCAGCCCTGGAGAGGCTCTGGAACGGGGCTCAGTGGGGTGGGCCTGGGCTCTCCCCACCCTGGCCCTCGTAGCCCTTTGACCTTGGACAAGGCCTTCAGCTCTGCAGCTCACTTTCCCTCTCGCTGTAGAGTGGCAGTAAGAACAGTGTCCACCTCCTGGGGTTAGTGTGAAGTTTAAAGGCTGCCTTTTCCCAGGCAGAGAAAGGGGGATTCCTTACACTCAAGCCCCTGCCTGAAATTCCACTTCCATTCCTGCGGGAGGCCAGATAAATGTCAGCAAACGCTCTTCGTGGCGAAGGACAGTCACCAGTTGTCCATTAATTAGAATAGCGTTTGTATATATCTTTGTCCATCTTTAATTCATCAGTTAAAAAACCACCACCACCACCCTGAGCCAATGGGAAGGGAGGGGGACCTGGCACTGGCTGAGCCTGCTCTCCACGTTTGCCTCCTGATCTTCCCAGCAAGAAGGGAGGGGGCAGCAGACATTTGTAATTTCAATTTCTGTTGCACCTTTAATACATGCTTATGGGTTTAAACATTTTCCAATAATTTAGGAGTTTATAGAGAATGAAATGAAAACCACTGCCCTCCCCCTTCCAGTAACTTTCCTGCTACCTGTTTGGGTATTTTCTCCCAAACTTTTCCATGCAAAGCAAACTTGTAAACGCAGGTTTTAGTTTTTTGTTTTTAACAGATATGGGAGCACATTTGCCCTTTTTACTTAATGTACTGTGGACATCTTTTATTAAAAATACCAAGGTAGAAATGATTGCCTCATTTTATTGGTCCTTTGCCAAGCTCGGAGAGCTAACGTATTTAGCTCCAGGTCTCACACTGGTGAGCGGCAGAGCCAGGACCGGGACCCAAGTCCATCTGAATCTGGAGTCCCAGGCCTTTCTGCTGTGCTGAAATACTGCCATTGGTCATTCTTAGCTTCTCCCCAGGACCTGGTAAGAGGCACTTCCTTCTAGAGGCAGAGAACTGAGAGGAGCAGCCCTTTCCAGGGGCAGGAGGTGAGAGGACAGGGTGACCGTAGGGCTTGTTCAGGGAGGAGGACCCCAGCGGGGGGGGGGGGGCAGGGCACAGCGCTGAGAGGCCTCTGCCAGGCTCCCAGCCCGCATCCTCACCTTCTCGATGACATCCTTCGCTGTCTGTCTGAGCCGCCTGAGCTCCGAGCACCCCCCAGCTGGTGCTGGCTGGCATGCAGCTTCTCTGCCATCTCATCCAGGGCTCAGTCACACACGGGCACTGTGGTCAGCATTTGCCTGCCTGCCATCCTGTGCATCAGTCAGTCCCCTCTCTGTTGGATGCTGGGTTCCGTGAAGTCCTGCAGCAGGTGGTTGTTCAACTCTTGCTTGGACAACTGCAGAAATGACTAGCTCATGATCTTACGAGGAAGCTAGTACCGTCATGGATGGCGACAGTGGTGGGCTGGCTAGCGGGGTGAGCTTGGGCCCAAGGGGCAGGCCCAGGTACTCGTGGGGAGGGTAGGAGAGATGATGTATGTAAATTCTGTTCCAGTCATATGGAGGGGTGGGAGGGCTGTGGGAGCCTCAGTTTCCCCTCCTGGCCTCCTTGGACTCAGTGTTTATCTAACTGCGGGCCATAAACTGTTAGTGAACCATGACATTAATTTGGTGGGTTGTGACCAGCATTTTACAAGCAGGATAGAACAGAAGAGGATAGAAAATGTCAGCATGCATCTCGAGCAGTTAAGGTTTAAGGCTTGTTTCCTGAAGCTTTTGCCCTCAGCATGGGGTTAGCATGCTCATTCGGTGGGCATGGAGGGGTCGGAGCAGGCCTGGAGGGGGCAGGAGCCTCCAGAGGCACTGAGGGTGGCCTGAAGGGGCTCCTGGGCTCAGGCACCTCTTCCTGCCCCACCGGCACCAAGCAGGGGCCCCAGGGGTGGTGGGAACAGGAAGATCCTCTCCTCTCTCCCCGGTGCATCCAGTGGGCCCTGAGCAATCCCATAAATCGTCTGCCCGGAGTCAGGGGCATAGAACTCCCTGATTTATGCCTTGCTGGGCCGCCCTCTTTGCCTCCCTTCTGGCTTTTGTGGGGCCAAGGCCTGGCAGGCTGCTGGCTCCAGACAGCCCAGCGGTTGCCGTGGCAACCATTATCCCAGCTCCTGCCTCTCTCTCTGCTCTCCTCAGGGCTGGCTCTTTAACAGCGCCAGTGGGGCTCTCCTCCCCAAGCCTGGCTCTCCCCTCGGGGTGCCACTTGTCCAGTGGGGCCCATGCATAGGTGTCACAGTGAAGCGCAGATGTCGCATCATGCTAAGAGGGGGCAGTGTGGGGTGCCGGGTGACCTCCTGGCCTTCAAATCTGGCAAGCAGGATTTGAGTCCAGCTCCTCCACTTTAAGACTGCCAATCACAGTATCTGCCTCATGCCCTTGTCAAGAATCATCCAGAGTCTACAGGGGAAGTGCTGGCCTTTTCCTTGGTGCTTAGACCTTTGCAAGTCTCATCTGTAAAGTGGGTGTAACTACATCCCACTCACTGCTTTCTCCAAGAACCTGCCACAGTGTCCGATGGAGTATGCTCCATACGTGTGAGCGAATAACTGAACCTCATAGGTTGTTGTAAAGATTCTTGAGTGAGAGCATAAGTGTGTGGAATAGAGATGGCCACAAGTCCTCTGACACTCCTCGCGTTGGGGGGGGTTTAGTTTTCCTCCTCTGGAGTCTGGCCTGGCCTTAGTGCTTGCTTGCAACCGGCAGAACGTGGCGGAAACGAAGCTGCTGGCCCTCCGGAGACCTGCTGTTTCCACTTGGTCTCAAGGAGCCCCCGGCCATTCTGTAAGAGTCCGATGACCCTGGGCAGACCGTGCTGGGCAGACCGTGTGAAAAGGCCCCAAGCCCCGGTGAAGAGAGAATGGGAGACGCCTGGCCAGCCCCCCCCCTCCCTGTCCCAGGTGCTGGAATCACCCCCGTGGAGACGGAGATGAGCTAACCTCACTGGGCCCCGCCCAAATTGCAGGTTCATGAGCAAAATAAATAACTGTCATCGCTTTTAGCCACTAATCTTTGGGTTGCTGTGTTCTGCAACGTGGATTTTTTAGAACAAACTGTAAAGCCCTGCTCCACGCCTAGCACGTAAGAAGCGCTCAGTGAAGGGCAGTAGCAACAGGGTGGCAGTGTTGCCGTTGGAGTGGGGCAGGGGCGGGACAGAACAGCCGGTTATTCAGAACTGAGGCTCCAGGGGCAGGCTGCCTGCATCTGAAACTCTGCTGACTGTGATCCTGGACAATTTCTGTTCCTCTCCAGGCCTCGGTTTCTTTATCTGCACCAAAGCGATGATGACGTTTTATTGCTTAGACCACTTTGTAGGGTTATGGTGGAGAGGAAGCTGACAAGATGTGTGCACGAAGTAGTGCGCACGGGGTGTGGGGCTCAGAGCGGGTCCTGGTCTGGGACAGCCACTGCCACCTCCTCAGCTCCGGGTCTTGTCTCCAAGGTCGTGTTGGAAGTGCGCTCTCCCAGGAGGGTCAGAGCTGGGAGGAGCGAAGCCATGGTGTGCGACTCACCACCTCACATGTGGGGTTGGGTTACTGGTGGAGGCTGTGAGTTATGATATTCTTATCTTAAAGAGCTCTGGGTGGCCCATCTGAAACGAAATAAATAAGAACTATGACGTTGGAGGAAGAGAGGGGGAGGGGATGAGAATTTGCCGAGTGGAGCTCACCTACATCTTGCTTCTAGAAACGGCCCAAAGCGTTGGTTCCTCATGGACTGCTAAATTCTGTGAACTCCCGGGGGTCGGGGGTGGGGTAGAAAATCTTCCACAGGTTTTGGATGTTGGACACTCTCAGGATCTTCCAGGTCAGCTGACCCATCCTCTCATTGTACATATGAGGACCCAGAGAGAGACAGTGACTTATCCGAGGTCACACAGAAGGTCAGAGGCAGAGCTGGGACCAGAGTCCAGGGCTCTTGCCTGGAGATTTCCAGGCTGCTTCCAGCCACAGAAGCGACACATTACAAAACTTTCAGGATTGTTTTTGCCCTCTCCCTGCCTGCCTACCAGGGACTTCCTTGCATTAAAATTCTCATCGTGGGAGTCCTAGCTATTATTCATTTCTTTCCAAATGGAATGTTAGCACTTGACAAGGAGCTTCTGGGGAAGACTGTGAGCGCTCTGCAAGCTCGTCTCCAGTCCCAGCTTGAGCGGAATTGGTGGTCTGCTCATTCCCTGGCAGCAGAGAGGAAAGCGGAGGCTCGGAACAGGGGAAGGAGGCTCTGCGTGCCCGTCTCAGACTCCACCGGGCACTCTCCTCCCCAAACAGCAGGCAGACGGCCATCCACCTGGTGCACTTCGAGGGCTCGCAGGAGGCTGGAAGCTCCCTGGCTCAAAAATTGTCTTCTCCATCACGTTCTACCATGACTGCAAATCCACCTTTGGAGTTTACTGCTTTTGAGTAGAAAAGTGTTCAGGAAAACACTCTGGTTGCCATGCTTTTGAGCTGACCAGTGATGGGGTACAGTGGAATCAGCACAAGATTCGAAATCGATGACTGGCTTTGCCACTCATTGCCTGTGTGACTTTGAGCAAGTCGTTTTACCTTCCTGAGCCTCAGTTTCTTCAGCTATGAAATGGGGTCATAAATGGCTCTACCCGACCCCATGAAGTTGAAATGCAATGTTCTAGTTGCCTGTAGCTACATAGCACACCACTCTGAAAGCTTAACGACTTAAAACACAACGATCCTTTGTTTCGCTCATGGATTTGCGACCTGGGCAGGGCTCAGCAGGGACAGCTGGTCGAAGCTCCACTTGGTGTCTGCTCATTGACAGGGCCGGGGGATCTCCTTCCAAGATGAAGCACTCACATGAGTGGTGGTCAGTTTCTCCCCATGCGGACCTCTCCATGGGGCAGCTTGGGCTTCCTCAACCATGGAGGCTGGGCTCCAAGAGGAAGGACGTTGGTTTAGGCCCAGAAAGTGTTAGAGTGACAGTTCCATTGTCTTCTGGTGACTAAGTATTCACTGAGCCCAGATGCAAAGAGAAGGGACATAGGGAATAGCATTCACCCCAGTTGCAATTAATATACTTATTTATGTCATTATTTTTTGACATCTGCTTCCCTTCCCCTCCCCCCATCAGAGTGCCTTGTTCATTGTTGGATCCCCAGAACCTAGAACAGGGCTGGGAAGATAGAAGACTTTCAATAAATAGTATTATATATGCAGATAAGCGAATGAACTGAGGCCTCTCCCCTGGATTACACTCCAACACTGGATCCCGGTTGCTTGGGCTGGGCTGAGGGTTACGGAAGGAGCCCTGGCTCCAGCATCTGGGGCCCGAGTTTGGGCCCCGACTCTGGCCCCAGGGTGCTAGGTGACCTTGGGCTAGTCACAAACTTCTCTGTGGGTGTCAGCAAAAGCGAATAAAACCAGACCCTGGCTTTTCAACTTATGCCATCAAAAACCCCACATAAGACTTGCTTTAATTAAGATAAGAGCACAGCATAATGTTTGGACTTGCTGTTCATTCTTTGATGTTTGGCCTATTCTGTTGTGTTTGATGTCCAGGGACTTGGAGAACTGGACTTGGGTTCTTGGCCCTTGCTGGCCGGCTGCCTGCCGCCTGCTGTTCGCCTTGTTAAAAGCACTTATGATCTAATAAAGTGAGATGGATGTGGCCTCCCTGGGGATGAGACACTTTTCATTCCCCACAGTCCCTGCACTTCTCGGCTGTACTCAGTGCTGCTATTCACTGAGCACCAACTAAATACGGGGCCTGCGCTCAGTTTCGTCCAGCCCTCAAAACAACGCATGGGATGCTGCTCTGGTCCCCATTCTGACAGGAGGACACGGGCGCAGGGGGGCACAGGGACTTGTCTAAAGGCACTGGGAAGTAAGCATGTAAGTAGGGGTGCCAATGTGGACCCAACACAGCCTCTGGTGGCTACTGGTGGCCGCGGCTTGGACGGGAAACCAGCGGGGAACCTAGCGCTATATAGAAGAGGAAGCGGGTGACTCTTGCTCTCTAAGTCTGCTCAGTGCCAGCGCTAGACAACACACATACAAGGTGCTGTTTCTGTGATCTCCCATTGTACAGGTGGGAAAACTGAGACTTATAAAGGTTGCACAAAGGGAACTGGTTTTGGGAAAGGGCAATGGCTGGGAAAAAGGAGGCGGGGCCTCGGCACCCTCTGCCCCCTGCCTGGCTCATTGTCCCGGGTTAAGTCAGGCCAGGACGGGAGCCTTTGTTGGTCTCCTGTGTGAGATTCCGGCTGACCTGACCTTGGCCTCTTCCTGTCCAACACATACAGGGGAAGGGTTGTGACTATGCCTCCCCGTGGGGAGGCAGTTCCGAGTGGAGTGGTCCTCAGGAAGGTGAAATGTGAGAAATCACACCACATCCCTGTTTCCCAAAGTGGAACCAGGAGGTGTTGATGGGGGGAGGGGCTGCTGAAGCAGTTAGTACCCCTTCCTGGTGCTCAGCTGAGCTTGTGGGTGCCCCCAGGGGTGCAAACAGTTCAGCAACATTCCCTGCCTTTAGTCACTGTAGTGCCAGATACTCCACTGTTAACAGCCTCTCCTAGAGCAAGCTGAGCTGTGGAGAGGGAAGGAGTGTCGCTTGCGAGGGCACTTTCCCGCCAGTGTAGGAACTCTGGTTTTCTCCTCGGGCAAGTGGAAGAAGCACCAGCCGAGAGGGTTGTGAGAGCTCCTGGCTCAGTGCCAGGCACTCCAGAGGGCAAAAGAGGCCTGTTCGTTCCAAACCGCACATCCGCCCCGCAGACCCTGCCCCACAGACCCCGCCCTGGGGCCTGCTGTAGAGTGACAGATGGTGATCACTCACCGGAACCCAACTGTCCCCAGGCCTCAATGGCCTGCAGGCACCCGTGAGGTCACATTGACATTAATACTCAGATGAAGAAGGTTCTTAGCCCTCCCTCTTCCCCTAAAAATCCTCTCCCCAACCCCGATCAGCGGGCCACCTCTAGCACCTCCCTGTATGCCATGGGGCTCATGGTGAAGTGGGCATGGGGCGGGCTTAGGCCAACTCCAGTTCACAGTTGGTCACCCGGGCCATACAGCAGACCGACCTGGGTCCCCAGGGTTCCATGGTGTCCACGACAATGGCTCGGACAGCTTCTTACCCCACCCTTTTCTCCATCAAGTCTCAAAATCTAGTGCTGGGGAAGAAGACACACCTTTACCCTATTGCCCTCATCTCTCCATTCCTTGGCCCCAAGTACCCAGTTCTGAGGCTGGTGTCTTCCTAGTGCTTGTGACTGCCAGGCCAGCCAAGGCCAACCCAGTCGCCTTTTTTCCATTCAGGCCAGACTGCCAGAACAGCCCGGAGGTCCTTATCACGCACAGCTATCTTCACTGTTTGCATAGCACTCATTCCCCTGCCTAAGAAAACAGGTTTGCAAAATCAGATTTCCCTGGAAAGCCGGCAGGTTGAAAGGAAAGGAAGCAGTTTGAGTTCTGTGAAGCAGGGGTCTGAAGTCAGGACCCGACCTCTGGGGTCGCCCTACTCTTCTGGGTCCCCACGATGGGTGGAAGCAGGGCCCGACCCCAAACTTCAGCTTCTAAGTAGCCCCTACACCACCCAAGTCTATTCCAGAACCCACAGGCAGCTGAGGCCTACCGAGGCTGGGAGCTTTTTTCAGAGTCACGCAGAGTGGAGACTCCCCTTCTCTAGAACCTTCAGTGGCTCCCCTTTGCTGGCAGGGCAGGCCCACACGCAGCCAGGTATTCAAGTTCTTCCTCTTTCCCCGTGTGGCCCTTTAGTTCTAGTCACCCTAAATTCCTCACTGTCCCAAACAGGCCCATCTCTGCCACAAGTACACCTCCCTCACTCCCTTCTCTACCTGTGCAGCTCTTTCTTCCTCAAGGCCCCACTCAGATCCTGCCTCCTCCAGGAAGCTTCCTTGACTAGCCTTGCCCACAGGATGTCCCTCTCTAAGGGGACCTAGCATTGTCAGGTCACTTCTCATCTGTCCCCACCCTCTCCCAACCATGGCCACCGCTGGGTCCCAGCTGCCTTCTTAGTCAGAGCCTGGCTTGCGCTCCCCAGAGCTGGCCTGGCCTGCTCAGGGCCACTGTGAGCCACCAAGAAGAGACCCAAGGGTTTCCTTGGGGAAAAGAAATGATACCAGAGTGGCCACAGGCTGCCAAGGAGCCTCACCTGGGGCTTTCTTGAAAAGTGACTCCTCCCGGTACGAAAAGGAAGATGTGGTGCATGCAGTCTGCAGCCGTTAACAAGATGAGAGCGACTGGCCTGGGCCCCGCAGACAGCTGTCCCTGATGAAAAACGCAAAAGCCGCAGAAAGAACTGTCCATGTGATTTCATATGTTTTCAAGTTAAAAAACAAAACACCCGCGGCGGCTCGCGTGTGTCCAGCGCTGGTCTGAGCGCTCGATGTGCGTCACTTCCTCAGGCCCCCTAGTGACCCGGGGCAGTAGGCGCCATCACAGCCCCATTTTACAGACATGCAAACTGAGGTTTGGAGGTGGGAGTCGAGCTCACGCCGCTGGCAAGGTCAGCCCCTCCGCTGTGTAGCCTCTCTCTGCTCTCTATTCTACGTTTGTGTATATTCATTAGCAAAGATGCAGGAAAGTCGGCTGGGCCTTGAGTAGAGCAGAGTTTGAGAGTCTCTTCATTCCTCTTCCTGTATTCTGTATTGTTCGCTTATCACAAGTAATATAGATTAAAATTAATTTTACAAATAGAAAAAGCAGCGCATATTCGTTCGAGAAAACTCAGAAAAGAGAAGAGAAAGGCCTCAGAAACCAGCCTGGCCTCTTGGAGTTGACAGGGAGCACGCTCAGGGCCGTGGGACTCTGGAAGGATCACCACGGACGTGGGTGAGAAACTGGGGTTGTTCCAGACCCAGTGGCATTAGCATGGGGAGCAGACTTCAGCTCAACGTGAAAGGCGCTTCGTAACTAACCAGGGCCGTCCCACCACGGTGTGTGGCAGCCCCAGTCGATGGTAAGCTGCCTGTCAGCGGAGGCATGCAAGCTGATGCCAGATGCTGGATTAACACTGAGCTGTTTGCTAAATATCTCATGTGAGTGAGTCTGACTCCCGCCTCCCGCTTTTACCCCAGGCTGGACAGTAAGAGAATGTGCCTGCGAGGGCTGGCTGAAAATAACAAATAAAAACAAAGATTAAGAGCCTTGCACAGATACAGCTGTTTGCAGCTGGCAGAGTCTCTCGGCCTACGCGGTTTCATGTGGTTTCAGAGCCCCCCAGCATTACAGAAACATTTCATGGAGGAGAAAAACACAGGCTCAGAGGGGTACGCACTTGCCTAAGATCACCCAGCTGGTCCCGAGTTCCCGACCCTGGCCTGGCGTGCCATTCCACACCCAGGCACTTCTCACAACAATCGTTCGTCTTCCTCGTAGTGTCCGGCACCCAGTAGGTGCTCAGGTCCTCCACAGAACGGCGTGGGTTCTAGTTCAGCTCGGGCCCAATGTGCCTTGCGATGCTGAGCAGCCCCCTCCCTCTGGTGGTTTGACGTGTCCGGTTCTCTTTCAGCTCCAGTCCGTCTGTCTGTCTGCCACCCAGCTGGGTTCCTTGCTTTTCTGAGCTTGTCCCCTGACAGCAGGCCCCAAGGAGTCCTCATGAAACAGGGGAAGGGAGGGCCCGCGGGGTGAGGGACACCCCGACGCTTGGACCCTTCTTTTATTCTGGGCAGATTTGTAGGGGCGCGTTCCTGAACTTTCATTCACTGTCCACTGCCCAGCACATGTCTAAAAACAACAGATCCGGTGAAAGAGAGCTGGCCCGCAGATGAAAGCGGGTGGGAAACCGGCCTCCCACAGCCCCGGCCTGCTGCACACTCTGGTCAAGGCCAAGTCAGGACTGCAAGGTCTGGAGCGGCCCAGAGAAGGTGCCTGCCTACCGAAGGGTCTGGGGTTTTCAGGGGCCCTGCGTGCAAATCTTGGATGAGGTTCTGTGGGAGGCAAAAGAACATGGAGACCCAAGCCCTGTGCAGGGATTTAGCAGAACCTAAAGTCAGACAGGATGAGGATGAATGGCTGCCAGGTGCCGCCTCCAGCACTGTCTGCCGCTGTTCACTCACTCTGCTCCAGCCGCTCTGGGCTCCTCCTTGTTTCTTGAAACTCAGACAGCACACCCCCTACCCCAGAGCCTTTGCACATGCTGCCCCCGCCATCTAGAACACTCTTCTCCCCACCCTTCACTAGACCTCTCGTCTTCCGGGTCTCCAATTAAATGTCTCCTCCAGGAGGCCTCCAGCTAGTATCCCAGTCTGTTCTCCAGTTCTCTGTTTTCCTAATCATACTTGGCACAATTTATCATCATTTATTTTAATGATTTCTCTGTAAGCTGCATGAAGATGTGCTCTTTATATTAGGCCTCCGGGTAGACGGAAACAGCTCTGACCCCAGCCCACTGCTTCGGGTTCAGGCATCAGCTCCCTTGATGATAACAGCACACAGAGTTTAGTGCTCGTCACGTGTAAAGTACTTTCCATATATGACCAAACTCAGTCCCCATGAAACCTAACGAGGCAGGTGCAAATATTGTGCCCATTTCCCAGACAAGGAGATGGAGGCTGAGCGAGAGTAATGCTGTGCCTTGGCTGCAGCCCCCAATGCAGGGCGCTGTTGCACAACACTTGCCCCTGCCGCAGGGGCCCCGTGACCCTTGGGTGTCTCCCGTGTGAGCACTGCATGGGGGAAATCCAACTGTGGGGACAGTGTGAGCCACTGTGGAGAAAGGGATACTTTCAGGGGAAATGGGGGGGGGGTCTGGGCTCTCTCTGCACAGGCTCCACCCCTCAGAGACCCCTCAGAGACCCCGCTGACACCCTCCTGATCTGCAGAGCAGACCTCAGGTGTTTCCAAGGGGAGGGGATCAGCCCCTCCTGTGCTGCCAGTGGAAGGAGGGTGCCGGGCGTAGACTGTTGGCGGTGCTCTGGGAGGGTGCTGCTGTACATCAGGAGCGAGACCTCCTGTGCCGTGGGCCCCCTTGGTCTAGATAATTCTCTGAGGGACACATCCTGAGAAATCATCAGGAGCAAGGACGGTGACTTCCATGAAGCTGTTTACCTAGACTTACCTCCCCAAACCCATGTCCAGCCTCGGGTGCTGGGGATTCTTTGTGCCAGCTTCTCAACTTTTGTATGTATTGCATTTTTCTATCATGAAGAGTAAAAAAGGAAGGGAGGGAGTGGGGAGGGAGGGAGGGAGGAAGGAAGGAAGGAAGAAAGGAAGGAAGGAAGAAAGGAAGGAAGGAAGGAAGATACAATTCCATTTTTTTAAATTAAACAAATTATATATGAGGACGTGCACCAAAATGTTAACAGTGGTTCTCTGCTGGAATTACGGATCGTTTGATTTTTCTTTATTTATACTTTTTATGTTTCTAACTGGTGGGGAAACACCCACAGCTATTAAGGAAAGAAAGAAAAGGCATGCCTTGGGTTCTAGACTGCTTTCCACCCACTCAGCCGCTCTCTGACTCTGCTCCAGTCACATCCCATCACCTCGCTGAGCCTCCTCGTTCCTGGCAAAATGGGGGGGTGGGGGCTGCGGCCAGGCCAGAGGAGCTGGTGCCTGTCCCTGTGCGCTTGTCCCCACCCAACACACTCGGGCACCCAGAGACCAGGCACTAAGCCTTTGTACACCTGCAGACCTGCTCAGGGGCCACGCAG
Organism: Micronycteris hirsuta; assembly: GCA_004026765.1. Taxonomy (NCBI): domain Eukaryota; kingdom Metazoa; phylum Chordata; class Mammalia; order Chiroptera; family Phyllostomidae; genus Micronycteris; species Micronycteris hirsuta. The sequence continues at coordinate 79,288 of PVJI01001749.1, forward strand.
ACCCAGAAGGACAGCCAGGCTCTGGGCCCCCTGCGCGCACTCCCCGGCACACTGAGACCCGTGTGCCCGTGCACACAAATACAGCGTGCGGGGCGCCCGTGAGCAGATGCAGCACTGGAACCTGCGTGGGGCGGCCCCTCAGCCGACGGGGTGGGTGAGAGGGGAGAGCCGCTCCTCTCCAAGATAAACACAGGAAGTGAGGATCCCACAGTGTCAGGGTGAGGTTGGGAGCCATCCATAAACTCCAGGCCGAGGTGGGGGGAGGGAGAGGGGCCCGGAGCTGGGGGTGAGAGTGTGGGAGTCCGGGCAGGGGCCCCAGTTTGACAGCCGCTGTCTTAGGTTCAAATGTGAAAAGTTGAAGCCGTGACTAAGCTTGGGGGCTGTTTCGGCTCTGTCTGTCTGTCTGTCTGTCTGGGATAGCACCTCCCACTGCCACCTCACCTCTTGCTCCCCGGCCCTAAGCTCAGTGTACCATGTGTCCAGGCCAGTTGGAGGCCCAAGGGCCCCCAGCTGAGCCCCCCGCCCCCAACCCTGGGGAAGCCAGAGCCTTTGCTCAGCAGAAGTTTGGTAAATGAATGAGTGCATGGAAAGAAACAGTCATTTCAGATTCCGGGATGCTCCCTAATCCAGCACACACTTCCTGGACCAGCTTATATCTCTGAGAGATTATCCTGGGGCAGCTGCCAGGGCCCCCCTGCCCCCTCCCCCAGCCTTCTCCTCTGGACCTGAAGCTCCTGCTTTCCCCGAAGCCCACTGGGTCCCAGGGGAGAGGCTGGACAGGGTCCCTGGCTGGGCTGGAGGGGCAGAAGGCACAGGGCCAGCCACCGAGGGGCTGCCCCCGTTATGATTTTGGATGAACGAGCACTCGCTTTGCGCCAGGTACTTTACATCAGACTTAAATACTTTTCTGGAACAAAGCGAGGACAGAGGGGGAGAGAAGGGGACGCTTTATCATTTATTCTCAACCACCCAACCATTTCAGTTTGCCTTCAGAGTCCCGTGGCCAGAGGCAGTGAGCTGTACCTCCGCCGGGCCCCCGCCATCACCCTCCCCGACAGCGGGTACCAGTCAAGAGTGCCAGGGTGGTGGCAGATGGAAACATTAAAAAAATGTATACTGTTATGAAATTTCTCATTCAACCCATGGGCAGGCGGTCTGAATAGATCCCTTCTGAACATGACCGCCGGCTCACCTCTTGCTGTCACAAGCCTCCGGCCCCACAGCTGGAGCCCCTGCCTGCCCAACCAGCAGCCGGGGAGCCTGGCCCACCCCGCCCGCCCCTGCGCTGCCAGTCCGGGCAAGCCGCCACACTCCCTGCCGGCTCCAGCTGCTTCAGGCCCACCTGGGTTCCTCCAGCTTCCAGTAACTTCACCTGCGCACAGCTCTCTACAACCGTTATTTCATTTGCTCCTCCTGACAATCCAGAAGGTAGAAAGATTATGTCCATTTTGCCCATGAGAAAACTGAGGCCCAGGAAGGTCCACAGAGAGTGAGAAGCAGAGCCCAGCCCAGACTCAGGTGTGCTGCTTCCAAACCCAGTCCCCTCCTCCAGGGCCAGCTCCTGCCTCTGCCGAGCCTGCTGGTCAGTGGTGGTGACGGCACCAGGGCTGTGAGAGGACCCCAGGGATTGGGGTTCCTGTTGGCCTCTGCCTTCCTTGTCACCTCCACCCCACTACCAGCTCAGCCTTGGACCCCAGACTCACCCCTGATTGTGGCCCATCGGGACCAGCTTGGCTTGGCCCTGCCTGGTACCTCACATATCTAACTTTTTACTTATACCCCAGCCACATGGTTCTTCTTTCATACCTTGAATTCTGGTCCTTTCCTACCCTGGGAATCTTACTGTTATTCTTCTATTTTCCTCTTTAAAATAATGTGTTCACGGGATAGATGGATGACAGGTGGTTTGTTGGGTGGGTGCGTGGATGGATGGGTGGAAGGATGGATGGATGGATGGAGAGAGTAATGGATGGTTGAGCCCGTGGCTACATGAATAGGTGATTAAATGAGTGGGTGAATGGATGGGTGGGTGAACAGGAATTGAGTGAGGGGACGAAATGGTGGGTGGATGATGGGTTCGGTGGATGGATCTGATGGATAGACAGACGAATGTATGGATAGACAGACAGGTTGGAGGGAGGAGATGGGCAGATGCTGCTTCAGTTTTGCTGGGATTGGCCCTCTCTGTGCCGCCTCGATGACCTGGACTATAGTTTTACACCCATTGCCAATTTGCCCTCCCCCACGAGGGTGGGGAACAACTGGGAGACTGCAGCAGCCCCTCAGGAACGCAGCAGGACCCCCAGATCAGCTCTGGAGGGTGGGGTCGGCCTCTGTCCGCTGCCCGAAGGCCTGAGCAGCTCGAGCCCTCACCTGTCACAGTCGCTTCGGGTGGGGGTGGGATGGGGCCTTATATCCCCTCAGTTGTCCTGAAAGTAAAACCAAAACTGAGAATTTTTCTCAGATAACACTGTGATTTAAATTTAATGAATTAAGATTGCATTTTGATAATGAGATCTTAAACTTTAAAAACTTGAACATTGTCTTGAAGAGTTCTAGAGTAATTTAAATAAATTTTTAAAGGACAGCACCCCAACTAAATCACTAGAGTTAAGTGATACTTGTTAATCACCCTCGAAGTCAGCCAGAATGTCTTTAGACTAATTAGCTAAACAATCTTCTATATACAAAGAAGCAAATGGAGCAAACAAAATAAGATGCACTGACGGGGGGTGGACACGTGGGTGTACAGGTCATTGCGTCAGCAGGAGTCTAGGGGAATGTGCCCGGCCCTTCCACCCCGCCCTCCCGAGTCCCTTAACTTGACTCATGGACATGGGAGCCAGACCCTTTTCCCTGAGCCCCGCCCAGGGGCTGTGTTGGGGGCTGCCTCCGAGTCCCTGTGCGCACCTGTCCATGTAGAGGTGATTACTCACACTCACGAAGCACCTCCCTGGCCCTGGGCTGACCCCTGCACACAGTGGTTCACTTCATCTGCACACGAACACTGTAGGGTGAGCGTTACGGTGATTCCTATTTCTCAGATGCAGAAACTGCGGTTCAAAGCCAGGAAGTGGCAGATCCAGGATCAAAATCTGTCTTAAAGATTATCTATCTCCTCCTAACCCCACAAAGCTGATGAAGCAACTTCAGAGTGGCCCAGGCCACCGAGCCATTGAGGGCAGACCTGGGCTTCAGTTGTACAAATTCTAGTGTTAGTGAATGGGACAGAGAGTGGATGTCAGGGCCTTCACTTGGGGGATCAATTCCTGTGGGGGTGTGGGTGATGACTAGAGGAGGAAAAAAGGAGACTATCAGGGAGGGCTTCCTGGAGGAAGGGGACATTGACCAACACAGAGGATCTGGCAGACCCACGTCCTCCGAAATTCCCTGGAGGTAGAGAGAAAGCAAACATCCCTCTGCTCTCTCCCCCTGAGATTTCTTGTGCAGCTGTGTCACTGGAGTAGCTCCTGGCCCCCCAACTTTGGGAAAAACCCCACCCCCTAGCAGGGCCAAGGGGGCAGAAGCAGCCAGCAGCCTCCCATCAAGCCTTGACAAGAGTTGTCACCAGCACAGATCCAGCAGGGGGTGGGGGGCCTGTCTGGCCTCAGCCCCACTGTTTACCTGTCTGGGCTGTTGCTGGAACCATCCATCTGGGTGAAGGATCACACAGCCTCCTTCCCTCTTCCTCCCCCTCAGCTCCCCCATCAGGCACCCGTGTCCAAAGATCTTCACCACTCCGGGCCCCTTAGACGCTGCCTCCCTGCATCCCCTGCTCCTTCCTGGCCAGCCCCTGGGCAGGCTTCCCTTCAGCCCGCCCCTGCCCTGATCACCCAAGCCTCTCCCCTGCCCTCGTGTATGTACTTCCTGCTGGTCTCACCCACCCATTGAATTCCACTTCATTTAAAAAATGCACCGAGCGCCCATGGACAGCATCAATAGCACTAATAGTTTTGCGGTCCCGCTGTGTGCCGGGCCCTGTGCTAAGTAAGCACTTTACACCATCTCTGGACTCGTCACCTGCATGGTATCCACGAAGAAAGAGAGGTGAGCACGTGTTTTACCTGATCTGTGAGGTGGGGGGAGTTCACATAGCTGCAGCCATCTGACCTCAGATAGGGGATCCACTAATTCCATCAAAGGAAGTCAGGGGTGGGGATGGGGATGGGGGTGGGGACAGTGATGGAAGGGGCCCATCTCTGAGCCCTTGCAGGAGAGGTGGGTGTCCCAGGCAGACCAGTGGACTGTGAGCACACACGTGTGAGCGCCCACAAAGAACGTGCAGACAGGAGCAGCCAGAGTGTCCGTGTGGGAAGAGACTAGAAGCTTCCTTAAGGATTTTCTTGAGTGTCCTCCTTCCAAAGCTCCTTGGTCACCGGGTTCTCTACCCCTTCTAACACGCTTATAAGACATAAATGTTACCTTCCTGCGTAACTTTCTGATCACATGCTGTCCCAACCCAAGGATCACAGGCCCCCTAAAGGCAGGGGGCATGCCTTGTAGTTCCCCACCCGCCCAGCTCTGGCCCCTGTGTTTAGTATAATGGTGACCATATAGTTGACGTTCAGTCAAGAGCCAATGTTGCTGATGAGTTGATGTGTCTCTGTACCTGTGAGGATAACAGGAGGTCAGGAATGGGCACTGGTTGAACACAGCAGGTGCTGCCCTGCTCCCTCCCCGTCCTGCCCTTCCAGCTCCCAGAGCTCACAGGGGACAGAGGTGGGGGTGGGGGAGCCCCAATCGCGCGGCTTTCCCACAGGTGATGTGGGCAATGAGGGTCCCTCCCAGCTTGGTGGTCTTGGTGGTCTTGGAGTCTGGCATCCTCTGTCTCCTGCTGCTAAGATGTGGGGCTCCCCGTGGTGTGGTAGTTAATGCAGGGACGCTGAGGGTGAATCCCTGCTCTGACCCTCACCCACTGCGAATGGGCTTCAGTGTCCCCATCTGTAGGTGAGGACTCTGGAAGCACTTGTCTCATGAACTTGTCATGTGGAATAAAGGACATGCAGTGTGCATCAGGCTCTGCACAGTGTCCAGGGATAGTACATCTCAATAAATGCAATCGCCCTTTATCATCTTAAAAACGCTCCTTCCTCCAGGAAGCCTCCTCTGACTGACCCTAAGGGAGGTATTTCTTCCTGTTCACCTCTGCTCAGCAGCCTCTAGCTCATGGTCCTTAGTTCAGGAGAAAACAAAAATTGCCCTAGGTTCAGAGACATCTGGCTCATATGTTTAATTCCTATAGTTGGAATGTCATTTCAGGGCCTCCGTGGTCTCCATGGGCTCATGTGTAAATTCTCTCCAAGGGCTCTCTGAAGTCCCCTCAGAAGGAGGGATGTGCTGGTGGCCAATGGAGCCACAGCTGGAGTCCTTGACTCTGGTCCTGGCTGTCCCCATGCCCGCACCCGGGACGCCAGGCTGCCTTGCCCAGTCACCCGTGTATGTGGAGGCCAGGACCTCTGCTGCCCTCAGGCCCGAGGCAATTCTATCTGCCGCACCCTCTGTTCGAACTCTGCCCTGTGACCCCAGTCGAAGTGGAGGATGTCCTCTCCAGGGGCCTCCCCTTGGTGGCCACAATGGGTCGGGGGGCCTGCTGGGGCTAAGGCAGGAGCCTGGGGCCACTGGAGGCTTGGCCAGGGCTCTGGAGACAAAACGGGGCTGGTCTCCAGATGACCCTGAGGGGTTTCTTCTCCTGTGGCCTCTGCCTGGAGGCCTGGTCACGTCGCCATGAGCGCAGAGACAGAGGAGCCCTGGAGAGGACGGCCAGGTGGGGGTCTGTGCCCATTGCAGGCCTGGCTGACAGGGAGGGCACAGTGCTTGGGGGAAGGAGTGTTGTAATTTAGGTAGGAAAAGAGAAGTGACCAAGCGGAGCACTCAGCCGTAGGTGCCCTCTCCTCCCCCGTCTTGACGCTTCTTCATTTTATCTTCTCCGCAGGCCATCCCACAATCTGAAACCCCTTCCAGAATGTAAGCTCCTGGAGGACGCTCTGTCTGTTCATCACCGTATCTCCCATGTCTAGAACACTTCCCGGCACGTAGTAGGTGCTCAATAGCATTTGTTGGATCAATGGCCGCCCTACTGCACCATCTCGTTCCGTCTCTATAGGGGCGGTCGGTCCCATTTTGGAGATGGGGCGGCTGAGGCTCCAAAGAGTGAGGGGATCGGCCGGTGCACACAGCCCGCAGCCCACGGGGCCTGATTCAAGCCCAGGCCTTCATCTCTGGGCCACGGGCCTGGCAGGGTGTGTGATGGCGCCCACTGGCCCTTCAATAGGAGGAAAGAAACAGGTTAACGCTTTGGTTCATTGGCTTCTCCTGCTTGGTGAATTATTCCCTGAGTTAAGTCTATTCGTGGGCCAACCCCTTATGTTATAGCCTCAGCCCACTGCCTGCCATCGTAAAAGGACGGGTGTTGAAGTGACACCAGAGACCAACAGGGGGACAGAGGAGCAGGGCGGGACAGGACACAGGGGCTGGACACTTGGTGTGTCAGTCACAGCATCCTGTTTGTTGCACACGTCCTGTGTGTACCGGGCGCCGCTTTCAGCCCTTTGCGTGGGTCATCTCATTTAGCCCTCACAGCCGTCCTAGGGGGCATTCGTTCCGGTCCTCCCCAGTGGCTGGACAAGGAAAGTGAGCCCATGAGAAGGGGAGCCGCTTGCTCTGAGTCACACAGCTGGAGGTGGTGAAGCCAGCTCAGGCCCCGGGGACCCTGCCCCCAGGGCCCCTCCGCCAACTGCGCTTCCATGTCTGGGGGAGGAACACGGGCTTTGTGCTAGATTCCAATCCCAGTTCCACCACAGACGAGCTGTGTGATCTCGGGCTAGTTGCTAAGTCTCTCTGAGCCTCTGCTTCCTCTGCCGTGAGTTGCGGGCTACAGTACCCACCTTGCAGGGGTGCTGGGGGCACTCAGTGAAGCAATGGGCAAAGAACGTGGCCCGTGCCTGGCACATGGAAGGGGCGCGACAAGCAGTGGCGGCACCTGTGGTTCGGGCGCCCAGCCTACGGCGAGTGTGCCGTGGCTGAGATTTCCACGCCAGTTTCATTCTCTAGAAACACAGGGTCAGTTACAAGTCAGTGAAACCACCTCACCTCAGTCTCTAGTCCCTTCTGCACACCCTGGACGCTGCCCGAAGTTCCTGCGTTCCTTTACCTGAAAGCTTTGCTCCTGGGGAAACGCGGCTTCCCGCAGGCGGAGTCGGGGTGGCGCCAGGGCTTCACACTCACTTTCACCTCCCTGTGAATGAAGATTCCAGAATTGGGTGCCTGGGGAAGCGGTTGCCCAGGAAACAGGCAGAAAGGGGTAACTTTGGCAAACTTACATTTTCTGTCAGATGTCAGCCTTGGGTTCCATCACGAGTCTTGCCTGAAAGCCTTCTTTTGCAGGACCAAGTATCAAATCCTTACCTTTTCACCCGGGATAATACGAATGCAATTTTTCATGAGTATTGATAACATCAGTTACATTGTGTGGCACTCTGCAGTTTGCACAAGCTTTTCCCCTCATTCACCCTGTGTGGGTGTGACGCTGCATTTCACAGATAAGGAAACTGAGGCCCAGAGAGAAGAGACTGGCCAGGGCAGTGCCAAAGCTCCGGACGGGGCCAGGTCTGGGGCTTTCTCTGGGGTTTGGGCCTGGCGGGCCCCCCCAGGGACCCCCCGGCCCCCTGCCCCACTCCTCATCAGAGAGGCCCAGACCCTGGGCCAGGCCGGGAATGTTGGGGCGGGGGGGGGGGCGGGGGGGAGGCCCGCCCGTCAAGGCTGCGTGTGAGTGTTTTATTGTCTGCCCGCGGAGGTGTGAATGAAGTAATGGGCCTTCTCCGGCACTCCATCCGTCTAGGGCTGACAGCCCTGCTCCGAGCCCCGGCCGCTCTGTGTAAACGCTGTCACCCTGCCATCCCCGAGCAGGCAGCTTCCTCCGGGAAACTGTAATCAGGGCCTCCCGCACCCGCAGCTGGCCCTGTCCGCAGCTCGTAAATCACGGCTGCCTTCCCGGAAAGCAGAGGGAGAGACAGACAGGGTGACGGGGAGACGGACGAGGCCAGGCGAGGAAGAGATGATAGGGACAAGCAGGGAGAGAGGGAGGCAGCGAGGGTAGGCACGGAGGAGGGACAGGCAGAAAGGGACAGATGGACAGACCAGGGAGAATGGCTGAAAGAAGAAAAGAAAAGAGAGAGAAAGAGAGAGAGAGAGGCAGAAGGAGTGGCCGACAGATGTGTGAGAAAGGAAGGAGAAAAGAGATTCATGAAGAGAGGCCTCGTGGAGAGGAGAAAGAGAGGGAAAGAGGGACAGATGCAGAGACGAGAGATGGAGGCAGACAGAAAGGCAGGGACGGGGTCTAGAAGAAAAGTAAGGAAACCACAGGGGGAGAAGCGAGTGAACAGGATGAAAGAAAGGGAGGGAAAAGCACAGAGAGACACAGAAGGAGGGAAGGAAGGGGTGAGGCCAGACAGGGGCCTCAGTTGGGAACCAGGGCAGGAGTGCAAGCACCAGGCAGCTAGTCCAGGCCGTTAGCTGGAGGGGGCAGCAGGGAGCTGCCCTTCCCACCCCGGCAGGGTCGCCCTGCTTCCCCTGGCCTGGCCGGGCCCCTTCTAGCCCTCAGGCCCTTCTCCCTCCGCCCTTCGCCCTGTGACTGCACTCTGCAGCCAGCCAGAGGGTGGGGGTAGGGGCTGCCGAGGAGTGTGGGAGAGGAGAGGAGGGAGGAGGCTTCAGCCTCCCGGACTTCCCATCCGTGGGCCTCCGTTCCAGATACAGTCTCACCCTGGGACTTCGCAGGGACCCTGAGGGGCAGACGGGCGACTCGCCCCGCGGCCGTGAGGACACCCGGGTCTTGCGCTGCACTCTCTTGCCCCGGGCGCACACCCATGCAGACAGCATGCACACCCATGCACACACGTGTGTGCCCGTGCCCACTTGCAGAAAGACTCCCGTGGGTGGACAGGGAGATGCTGGTTCTCGAGCCCAGCTGGCCGGGCTACCTCAGCCCCGGCGGCCACGGGCCAGCTCCCCCAGAAGCGGCAGAGAATGTTGCAGCCAACATTCAGCCCAGTGAGGAATTCTTTTCCCAGCTTTAGCCCTGAAAGTTGATTTTTATAAAAATTCTCACCTGTAAGTCCTGTCCCAGGCACTAGGGACCTAGCAGAAAACAAAATCGAGTTTCTGTCTTCTGGACTTGACGTCCAGCAATAAGCAAGTAGACACAGTGTACCACATGCTGGTGAGAAGTCTAAACTAGGAGGAGAATGGGAGCCTTGCCATTTCATAAAAGATGGTCAGAGAAGGGACCTTTGAGCGGGGAACTGAAGAAAGTGAGACAGTGGAGCATCCCAGGTGCAGGGGCGGTGCGTGCAAAGGCCCGGAGGCAGGAACAGGGCCAGCACGTTTGGAGGACAGAAGAAAGCCAGTGCAGAGTGGGCCGAGGGAAGAACGCTGGGAGGCGAGGTCGGAGAAATGAGGGACCAGGTCGGACGGGGCCTTGCAAGGACTTTGACTCCTAATGTGAATAAAAGGGGAAGTCGTGAGATGGTTGGTAACCGAGGACAACTGGACCTGATCTATTTTCAGAGGATCCTCTGGCCGCTGCTTTGAGAATAGACTGGACGGGGTCAGGCAGAAGCAGGGAGACCCGTGAGGAGGTTCCCGAATGCCTCGGCGCACAGGTCAAGGCCGTCTGCTCTGGGGGTAGCAGTGGAGGCGAGGAGAGTGGTCGAGTTTCAGATGTGTCATGGAGCGATGACAAGATTTGCTGATAGATTAGATGTGTGAGACAGGAAAATCAAGGACAAACTCAGGGTTTGGGGCCAGAGCCACTGGAAGGATGGAATTGGCATTTACTGTGATGGCAAAGATCAGTGTGGAGCAAGTTTGGGGTGGGGTAAGTATTTCAGGCTAGATTTTGGATCTGTTCGGAGGGAGGGGCCTATCGCACATCCCGGTGGAGGCCATGGGTGGGAAGCGGGAGAGCTCCGTCGGCGCTGAGGACAGAGATGGGGGAGCTGCCAGCAGGTGGGTGGTGGTATTTACAGTTCTGGAGCCCAATGAGGTCACCTGGGGGTGAGGGGAGATAGCCCAAAACTGAGTCTGGGGCCCAGGCTACATTTACAGGTTTGGAAGAGAAGGGAAATGTAGCAAAGGGGATGGAGAAGGAATGACTGGTGAGCGAGAGGCAAAACCGAAACAGCAGCATCTGAAAGCCAAGTCAGGGAACATTGAGACTCGCGGTTAGACAGCGGCACGGAGGTCACTGGGACCCGGCAGAGCAGTTTGGGGTCAGTGTTGGCTGGCGTGGGCTCATGAGGGCATGAGAGGGGAGGACCTGAAGAAGGTGAGTGTGGACCGTTCTTCTGGGGAGTTTTGATAAAACAGTGAGGAAAATAGAGGAGGGGGATGTGGAATAAGAGGGAGTTTTAAAAATACCTTTTTTATTTTGGAATCATTTTATATTTACAGAAAGCCTGCAAAGGTACTGCGAGAGCTCCCACAGGCCCTTCACACAGTTTCCCCGGCGATGCTAACATCTTCTGTAGACACAGTTCATGTGTCAAAACTGAGCCATTGGTACGATACCATGAGCCAACCTACAGATTGGATTCCCATTTCACCAGGCTTTCCGCAAACTTTTTTTTTGCTTTGTTCCAGGATCCAGTCTGATCCAGGATACCATGATGTATTTCATAGAGAATGCTCTTTTTGTTTTTTATATCTTTAAATATGGGGACCTTGCTGCCTGTATGGATGCTGATGGTGATGGTCTAGTGCAGGCAAGGGAGCTGGCACTGTGGACGAGTGAACGGGGATGATGGCTAAGGTGGGTGTCCTCCAACAGGGACGAGCGCACGGGCACCAGGACGCCGGCGTCCTTCTGGTGTCTGACCGCGCTGCGCCATACGGAGGTCATCCAAAACCATAGGTACCCCACTCACGCATGAATGATACGTCCTGCTTACAACTGTGTTTCAAAACTCTTCTCCCAAGAGAAAAACAACCCCAGAGGCAAGTAGGCAAGTAGCGTGACTGAGGAGGGGGACCCAGAAGGAGCAAGGACTTCCCCAAGGCCACACAGTGTCAGCAGCGGAGCCAGATCTCCCACTCACGGGCCCCGACTCAGGGCTGGAGCGGTCAGTCTGTCTCTCCACTGTAGCCGGTGTGTTCTGGGTGTTACAGGTGGCAAGCGGAAAAGGGCAGAGCTGGAAGAAGACACAGACAGAGAGACTGAAAGTGTGCCACACCAGCTCTGGGACTGGAAGGTGTCGGTCAGTGTGATGGAGCACAGCCCCACAGAGGGGGCAGGTCAGGGACACAGAGCCAGGAGGGGCCACACAGGAGGCCTGGCCAGGACACGGCTGAGACAGCACTCAGGCCTCACCGTGTCCTGGCGAGTGGGGATTGGTGGTCAACCCCAACACCCCCTCCTCTGTGCATTCCCATAATTTGCTCATTTTATAGGGTGAGCTTTACTGTTTCCAACCAACCATAGTGATGTCTCCATATAAAATGAATGAGTGAATGAGTGAATCCTCTTCTGCTGTTTAAAGAGTGGAGCCTCCGACATCCTGAGGTCTGGTTGCAGGGATCAGTTTTGCTCTCAGCCAGTCACTGGCACCCAAATCACACGTGCACCCCCCCCCCCACACACACAGGCACATTGCACCTGGCACCCCCCACCCCTCATCCCTCTTCTGGAAACTGCAACTTCACCCTAGAACAAGTTCACGGTCCCTTTTCTGAAGCCCTCGGGGCCACAGATTTCGGACTTCAGAGGGCTTCAGTGTTAGGAGGGCAGTGGTCCACATTCCACAGCGTTTGTGTGACACCTGTGCGGCCCGAGCAGCATTCTGCACGCAAACACGCTACAATTTCTTCGGTGGCGTATGAACACTCCCAGTGAGTGGGGGAAATAAAGACCATAAATAGCCTCACGATCGTTCAAGTCGTGTTTCACGGACTCATGAGTTCAGGGAACACGTGGCTCTCGGAGTTTCTTGGATTTCAGGATGGTGAGTAGGCAACTGGGCCCTCGAGGGAGGCCCCAGAGGAGCAGGCTGCTCCGTCCCCATGACACGGACATTTGCTGTGTGTCTTCCTCCTCTGAGTCCTTTTGGGGTCGCAGAGGCATCTTCTGAACCCTCTGACCGCACCCCCACCAGTGGGCGCCCAGCTGCTGACCCCATCCTTCCTTTCTCCTGCCTCCCGTCCTCCTCCTCCTCGAGGGGCTCAGAGCGGAGCAGCCCTGTAGCTCTCATTTGCCAGCAACATCCCCCGTGGGAACTGCTGGCATGCTGTGAGTTTCAACCACCTCTGGTTCTGAGAGGAGAACCAAGCCCTAGCGGCATGCATCCCAGCTTCTGGCCAGTGAGTGGGTTTGACCTGGAGGGTCCCTGCCACGACCCCCGTGGCTAAGGACGAAGCCAATCGGAACTGCAGGCGCCCATGCTCTCTCCTTCCCTTGGAGTCTTTGATTTCTTTTCTATTATTTTCCCCCATGAGGGCTTTTAAAACTTTTAAATGTTTTTGCTAGGCATTCTGAAAAAGATGGATGATTAAAAAAAATTTTTTTTAAGTTTTGAGATCATTTGAACTTACAGAAAAGGGGCAAAAATAGCCCAAGGGGCTCCTGTCTGCCCTTTGTCCACACCTGCCAGGTGTAAGGTGCCCTCGTTTGTTCTGTACCACCCTCGCACAGAGATCTGCTGGTGCCTGTGTTGTCCTTGCGCCGTTTCGAAGTGGCCGTGTGGGGCTGCTCTTTGCCTTCCTACCTCTGTGTGGGTTTTGTAAGAATAAAGATCTTCTTCTCTAATGTACCCGTAGACTGCACAGTTATACAGTCCAGGAAATTTAACGTTGATACAACGCTTTAATCCATAGTTCTCCCATGAGCTTTAAGTCACTTTTCTTACGGTTTCTTGGACAGATTTGCTGTGCGTGGGGTGAATCCAGGTGCTGAGGAGCGCAAATACCAGTCATGGCTCCTGTGGGTTAGTCTGGACTTCAGGCACAAACCATGTTGAGAATTCTCAAACCATGCGCCACGGAACCCTAGGGGTTCCACCCAGGGAAGGAGGGCAGCACTTTGGAGGGGGGTTGGTTTGAAGAAAAAAAATTCTGCTTGAAAGAAAAAGGTGAAAAACCACGGAGAGGCCAGTCTTTTCCTTTTACATTTGAGGATGGGAGCCTCAGGGAGGTTAAGCACACCTTTTCCTGCCACACCGGGAGTTAAGTTAGCCGTGGAGCAGGGTCTAAAACCAGGTCCTCTATTCCTTCAACTGGCATTTCGCAAACACAGCGGGGAGATGGGGGTGTGTTGCACCCTGGAGCCACACCGATGACAAACACCAGCCGGCCTTCCAGAAGCTGGCTGGCCGAGCTCAGGCGGGGCTCCGGTGCCCTGCGCGCCTCTGCCGCGGTGGCCTCTCAGCTCACTCCCATTGTCGTCCAGGGTCCCCAGAGAAGGGAAAGTAGCCTGTGAATCAGCAGGAGCTTTTCCAAGAACAATAGTGTTCTTTTAACAAACATTTGTTCTATCAGCAAATTTTTGAACATTCAACAAACATTGGTCCATTCGACAAATATTTGTTCTCCCGCTGGTGTTGACTCAGTTCCTGCCCTGTGCCTACTGCTGGGCGGGGACGCCAGCATGGAGTTAGGGACAGAGGGCCAGGCAGTGTGAGGGCCAGGCCGGTGCTCGGCAAAGGCCTTGGGCTGGGAGCACCTCTTCTTCACTGCTTCCCTCTCCCTGCCTCCGCCACCCGCACCACCGCAGGAGGGACGGGGCCGCCCAGCTCCTTGCTCCCATACCCCTCCTTTATAAGCAAACCCTTTTTGTTATCAAGGGGACCCTCCAGTCCCCGAGCAGCAGGAGCAGACCCTACTTTCAGGAGAGCGGTTCGGCAAGTTATTGGGAACGTCTCGGATGTGCACAACTTCCAGCCAGCGAATCCACTTCTCGCCATGGGATGTGTCTGAGGTCTAGCCTCCAAGGCTGTTTACGTGAATGAAAAACAGAAAACACCATGAACATCTGCCAGGGAGGAGAAGCCAAGTGTCCTGTGACAACAACGGGGAGAAGGTGGAGTGTCAGGCAAGATGGTCCCCAATCTATTAAGGAAAAATGTGTCCAAGATTGGATCCGTGGAGCGATTGGTCCTAGTTTTTTAGAATTATATACACACATACAAAACAGTCTGATAGAAAATACCCTAGAAAAGTTGAAAATTATTTCTCTCTATACAGAAGAATTACAAATGACTCAAAATAGTTTTTTCTTAATTATGTTCTCCTGATTTTCTAACTTTTCTGCAATGACTATGGATTAGTATTATAATTAGAAAGTAATACACAGAGTGTAACCTTTCCATTAAATTTGGTGGAACAGCAGTTATTAATCCTTCCCCTGGTATTTTTTATACAACACCCAGCTGCAAACCTTTATTACAGACACGACACCATTTCTAGAAACTTCGCCCAAGGAAAACATATAACCCTCAACCCCAAGCGACAATCCTGGTGATCACATCGGCCCTACTGGGCCTGGGGCTTCATACCCTTGTGTCTCACGTGCACATGCACACGTGTGTGCAGACAGATGTGTACACAGATGTGTTTCTTGGGCTGGGCTTGCTCCCAGTAAATGCCGAAACGGGGGCTGGAACAGCCCTTCACACCCGGAGAAAAGAGTCGGTTCTTAAAGCTGCTTTTATCACCGCCAGAACGGGCTCATTGAGCCGCCCTCCCCACCCTCCCCAGCCCCCCAAATGCACTCACACACCCAGGAGATGCATGTGCACACACACACTCTTTACGGCACCGCACGGCTGGGAGAAAACCAGAGACAGAAGGATTAAGAGTTACATGGGGTGACCTCACATGTGTGCAGAGTCCCCGGGGGAAGGGTGCTCCAGCAGGTGCTCATGCACAGGGTGTGCTCCCAAGTTCACTGCCCCTGGGTGTGCAACATGTATGTGCTCTTGGTGGCACACACATGGACCACGAAGAGAGACAGGTGTCCCACTCGCAAGTGCCACTTAGCTGTTCACTGGTCTTGTGGATTTGGGCAGGTCGTGGCCTCTCCAAGCCTTGGTTTCTCCTGGGAAGCGGGAAGGATGGATGCGGGTGTGATTTATAAATTGCACAATGCTATCCGCGTTGGACGGCTCAGACGTACAGGGGTGGGCAAACGTAGGTTTACAGCTGTTTGTATGGAAAGTAATACAATGATTAATACATAATAATACTAGAATGAACTTTCACATGCTCACAACTGCTAACCTACTTTTGCCCACCCCGTATACATGTGGTCATATTTACGAAACTCGTAAGTCATAGTAGTCCTAGAATTTGCCTCTCCTCTAGCCCTGCTGAATGCCTTGGGACACTCATTATTCAACAGATTCTGCTCTGCTCACCTCCCTCCTCTGTGGCTGCTTCATGTTAATTACAAAATCTTAGCTCTGGAAAGGATCCTGGAAGTTACCTAGTCAAAGAGGCATGAACAGTCTCTATCGGAGAGAGGGGCCCCTGACTCAGCGGAGCAGGGTGCACACCAGCAGAGCCCACCTGGGGGCATGCAGCCCCGGGTGGGCACTAGCTGTCTGTTGCTGAGCCAGGGTGGGAGCCTCAAGCAAAGGGAATCAACAGACCCAGGAACTCCCTCTACCTCACCCCAGTGAGGGGCGGGCCGGCCCAGGGGCCCTGCTGGTGGAGCCGGCCAGGCTGGGATTTATGGGCCCCTCTTGGACACGTTAAAGATCACATTAAGTGCAATAAATGTAGATCACGCTCCTAAATAAGCTGAGATTTATCCCCGGATCCTCTCCACAGGGGCCAGCCCCATAAATCCTGCCCAAGCCTGTCCCCTGGCCAAGCAGTGGGGGAGGGGAGGCAAGAGGGGGGAGGGGAAAAGAGGGGGAGCAGTTCCAGGTACTGAATGACTGTAGCTGACTGTGGGCTCTTGACTAAGGACAAGAGAGGGGGTGGGGCAAAGATCCTGCTGGCCTCTCTCTAGTCCCTGCCCTACTCTCCCTTACCCACCCTTCTTGCCCCAGCTCTGCCCCAGCCCCCTTCCCTGCCCCCACCCACCCCTCTCCTGGCCCCTGCCTGCATATGATCTCGTTATAGACATCAAAACAATGATGACTCTAATGTTGGAAAACAATCTGTAACTTCTAAATGGGAAGCTGAACCTCCCACCCCACCCCCACCCCCACCCCCCAGCTAAAATTGCTTTTGTCCTCGGTGGGGGAGGGCCCTCCACTAAGAAAAATGTCGTGGAGGGAAATGCAAATTTACAGACCAATAAATTAGGGGATGATTAGTCACATTGCAACCTTTCTTCAAAGGATTCTTTAAAGGCTTCGCTCCTTCATTTAAGTGTCTGTTTATAGCTCAGTAACTTCCAGACTGAGAGGCTGGGAGGCCCCACCAAGGGCCCAGGGAATCTGGAAAGATGTAGAAAAAAAGGGAGAGGCCCTCTCCTTAACCAGCTTGGGGATGAACCACCCCTGAAAGGTCATCACCGTCATCTGGACTGTGTCGATGGAACAAATGCTTGCTCGGCATCTACTATACACCCAGCACAGCCCCAAAACGGAGAAGGAAACCAGACAGGACCCCTGGGGCCCCCTGGACCCCCACTGAGTTCACCGTGGGGGTGAGACGGGAGATTAACAGTGATCAGATTCACCCTGGTTGCAGGTTGACTAGATGTGACTTACAGGCAACTGTCTCTGGGTACCTCCGTTGCTAAATGTCAGGGACAGTCCATGTGCACAACGGCGGAAGGATGGATGAATCAATAAAAGATGGGGTTTTAAAAAAGGAAAAGCAAATATAAATATCATGGCTTCTCCAGCGTTCCCGAAGAACAAACACGAAGTTTGGCCTTCACGGAACTGAGTGCCCCAGAGTCCTTTGCTCTGTGACCTGGATCGACTCACGCAGCCACTCAGCACCTCCAGCGCCATTGGCCACAGGCAGACAAGAATGATGAGCTCACACCCTTGGCCACTGGGATCACTGAGGAGTCTTTTCCAAGGGCGAGAAGACGCCTGCTAGATTCCCTCCACCCACCCTTTGGAGCCACGTGAACTTTACACGCTTCCCCAAGCCACCCTGCTCCTTCTGTCCTCTCTGCCATGACGCCCTCTCTCCTCTTCTCCACCTGGCAAGCTTCGACCCATTCCGCAAGACCCAGCTTCTATCACGGACGCATTGCATGTTGTTGAGATTTTGCCATTTTTGTGTGTCTGCTGACCCTCCTGAGTTCTAAGCTCCTTGAGGGCAAGGGTTACGTTTTATTGGTGTAATTCTTAGAGCCAGCACCATGCCTGGCTCATAGGTGCTGCTCCACAAGTGTTTGCGGAATGAATGGCCTGAATTAACTGGACGGATAGATGACCGCAATCATCATGGTCATAGTTCCCGCATGTTGAGCACTGACTGGCCACTAAGCACCTCACCTATCACAAACATGCCAGAGAGATTCAATAAACACTATTTTACATAAAGAAAAATTTAGCCTGGAAAGGTTGAAGGCTTGTTCAAGGTCAAAGAGCTGATAATCAATAGAACACAGGTCTGTTGGATGATCTATTCACACACTCAGTTGTCCCTTCCAAATCGTGGTCTCTGTCAGGGAAGGGGCTGTGGCACTCACCTCTGGGCAAGCCACCAGGTCCCAGGAATATGTGCAGAAAATCGAACGACAGAATGAATGAATCCGGAACCTCTGTCATTTCGTTGGCAAAATGACATTTGTTTTGATTTTCAAATCAACAGCCAAATGAGCTAAAATTCAGTGCTGTGCCAAACCATATTGGAGCCGGAAGCAAAGGGGGAAATGTGCACCCTATAGACATATTTTAACTAGTTTTTAAATAGTTAACTTTTTCTAGGACATTAAAGGATGTTGAACAATGAAGAGCAGGTTATTCAAACTTGCATTATTTTAAGTATGGATGTTTTTCTTATACCCAAACCAGAATTTACTATAATATTTCCCTCCTGGCTTGAGCGGAACACACTCATCAATACAAATTGAAGTTCAAAATCTACTGTTGGCTTGTTTCGTTTTCTACTTGGAGCCAGAGTTCCAACGAAGAAGAAAAAACTTTGAGAATGTTTGGTGAATACAACGCTTTATCAAAAGATGTCCAAATACTTCCCCGATACTTAATATTGTGAGTTTTAATACATCTACTTTTCAATTGTTTTCATATTTTCCAACTACTTCAATATTCTAGAAAAAATATTTTTTAAAAATACATGAAATCATGTAAGTGGGGAAACACATCTTTCCTCAGGCTCATGGCACTGTATTTTTATATAAAGTTTTGATATTTTGTTCATCAAGGATTTTTTTTTGCGTTACTTTTGATTTTTTTTAAATATTGCATGAAAATACTATTTATCTTGAGTACTGAGTTTTCTTTTGGTGCCCTCTTAAATTTTATGCCCTGTTGCCCTGGCTGGTGTGGTTCAGTGGGTTGGGTGCTGGCCTGCCAACCAAAGGGTGGCCGGTTCGATTCCCAGTTGAGGCACATGCCTGGGTTGCAGACCAGGTCCCCAGTAGGGGGCACGTGAGAGGCAACCACACATTGATGTTTCTCTCCCTCTCTTTCTCCCTCCCTTCCCCTCTCTCTAAAAAATAAATAAAATCTTTAAAAAAAATTTATGACCTGCTCACACAATGTTGGCCCTGTTAATTTCCAAAAGTGGAAGGGGGAGGAGAAAGGGGCCCATTCCTATCCTCCAGGTAGAGACACAGACAGATGCAGCTTCTTTGCCTCGCAAAATGTAATGTGCTCCAGAAGACATTGAAATGTTTCCACCCTATGGCCCGTCAAAATTCCACCTCTGGAGCTGTATCTAAAGAATTCAAGAGATCCAAATAAAGTGTGTTTTGTTTTTTTGTTTTTTGCTTTTTTTGACCAGGATGTTCATCTCCGTGTTATTTACAACACCGTAATGTTGGAAATAACCTGATTGCCCAAGAATAGGAGATTCATTATTAAAAATTCTGTTTATCCATGTGATAAAATGTAAGGCAGCTGTTCTGAATCATGTTTTTTCCAAATAAGATTTCTGAAGAATATTTAATGACATGGGAAAATGTTCAAGATGCCTTTGGTGAAAATGCACAATGGGAACCGTATACGCTGTTATTTCATTTTTAAAAAACATTTGTTTTGGAAAAAAATGAAATATATTACAAAGTTAACAGTGACTGTCTCTGGATGATGGAATTATAAGTGATTTTTTTCCTCTACTTTTTCTGTACATGTCTTGTTTCTACTGTTTTTTAAAAATCTTTATTGTATTTTTTCCCATTTCCATTTCGTCCCCTTATCCCTCCTCCCCCCAACAATCCCCACACTGTTGTCCATGTCCATGAGTCCTTGTTCCTTTTATCTCCAATGAGTTCATATTAGTTTTATAATCAGGAATTAAACATATTTTTTCTTTCTTATATTATGATGTAATTGACATAAAAATCGATATTTTTAAGTTAATTCATCCAGTGAGTCTGTAGTTGAGACAGGCCCAGGAGAACTGGGAGTGTGTCTGCCTTGCCCCTTGTTGCACTCCCAGTGCTCACCGCAGGGCCTGGCACATAGTAGGTGCTCAGTAAACATTTGCTGAATAACTACTTACGAATAAGAAGATCAAACACTCCTTTGATTGAGCAAGCTTCTTTTGTTGAGAGACAGAAACTGACTCAGTTTAAGGGAAAAGGAAATGGCTGATTCATAGGTGAAGCTCCGGGCTTTGAAGGAGCAGTCTTGGGGATTGGGGCCACCTGTGCTCATTCATCTCTCATCTCTGCATGTCTCCCCTGGTTTCGGCAAGGATGACGGCCTCCGACAACTCCCGAGTCGCCTCCTCCCAGCTCCACTTGACCCCAGAAAGGCAGATTCTGAGTGCAGGCCCCTGTAATCTCACTTACCCTCTTATCCAGGCCTGTTAACAACGCAAAACTTCAGTACAGCCAAATCTAGCATCCTTAAAACGTTTTTTTGGAACACCCTATTCATAGAGTAGGATTTGCAAAGCTGGTGACACTTAAACTTTTAGTAATTTAAAACGTTCTAGAGTTGAAAGTCAGATAGTGCCCAGGGTAATTAGACAGCAATGGCTGCCAAACAAAGAAGTTCCCTGAAACTTTCTGTCCTTGTCTGATGTGACATCGTTCCCGCTCCCGATGCGCGCACCCCAACCCGTTGGCTAGAGCCATCTGACAGGACGTTTGCCATTCCCGAAGCTCCCAGTGAGGTGGGAGACATCGGCTATCTGGACGACAGCCTTAAGGTGTCTGATGCAAGCTGGCCATTGAGCTCCCGAGGTTGTCAGAATTTTGTGCCCGGGGATTTCAGGGTGTGGGGGGCGCTTCCCAGGCTGCCACCCCCAGGGGCAGTATTTGTATCCTTATATAACTCTGCTGCAAGGACTGAGTTTTGATCAGAGAAGAATGAGTCATTGCCTCAGGCGCTTTATTGAATGACTTCACAACCCTTATAATGAGGCATAAAGAGAGCAATGATTATAATGATCCCATTTTACAGAGGAAAAAACTGAGGCTCAAAATAGAGAGTGCACACAGTTATCAAATAGCAGAGCTGGGCTCCAAAGCCGGTGTTCTGACTCCAACCCCTGTCATCTTTCCACTTTCCAGTTATTTTCCAAGGGACAGAAGAGCCGCCAGATGGTATGGCAAAAACATCTTTTTGGGGCAAATATTTTGGGAAATGTTGCAAACAATTTCTCCCTCTTGGAAAGCCACACACTCTTTAGCACGTTAAAGGCCCTAGGAGGTCCTGCATGACAGACATGGGATTGATTCCGTGTAATCTCACTGTTGCCTAATTTATTTGCACATGTAGCTTTTTGTCCTTTCCATGGTAACTGTGTCCTGTGAAAAATACTATGGGAATCGCTGTCCTGTGCCCCACCTACGGCTATGCTCGTTGTAACAACAGCTTCCCAAAGTTCGCACTTATGCTTGGCGATGTGTGGGAGGTGTGTCTCAGCTAATTGTATATGTTCAGTGTTGTAAATATCAGAGCCACTGAGACGCAGAGGGGATTCAAAATTATCATGATTCTCACGCACTCACTTTTGGACAGTTTCTCGAGAGAAAGAGAGAGTCACAGCATTAGCCCTGGAAACTGCCATGACTCACAGACTCTCTGTGCCTTAGCAACACCATGACCTATGTGAAAACAATCGGAGTGCTTATGGACTGTGACTCTTACAGTCATTTGTGTTTCCTGTTTGATTTGAACCAAGGATGACTGGAGAGGAAAGGTACAAGGGACATTTCTTGCTATGTCTTTCCCAGGTTTCCATCCCCCGTGGTTCCTGCGGAAACATCAATTACAGTGCCTCCTACTGTGCCCACCACCTTGCCAATCGCGGAATTTACCCCTCTGGATGTAGTAATTGGCCCAAGGGGTGGGCCATTGACCCAAAGACAGCCAATCAGATTCCTACCAAGAAGTCAGCTCTATGGACTCTGGGAGAAAACAACCTATTCGATCATAAACTTTGTGGACATAGGCTTGGCAGAACTGTCTTTCTGATCCTGTGGAGAAAAGTTTCTTTGAGGTTTAAGCTAACACACAGGAGGAAGCAGAGCTGAAAACTATAGTGAGAGGGATAGAAAAGACAGCCAGGGTCTTGGTAATATCACTTGGGTCCCTGGATCCAGCTATGCCTGATGCTGTCCCATCCTCAGTTTTCTCAATTATGTGAGCCTCGATTATGCATACCTCCTTTTGCTTAAGCTCACTGGGGCTGTGTTTCTAAGCATTAGCAACAACTAAGAAACTATTGATGTATTTGGAAATCGGTACCACCAAAATGGAATATTATAACTGTGGAATTAATTCAGGTGAGGGGGGTTGTGGGTAGGAGAGCAGTAAGAGAGGAGGAGAGTGAGAAATTAGGCCAGTGCAGCAGGGAGAGGTCAGATCACTCTGAACCTTGCAGACCAAGCGCGGGTTTTGAGTGCTATTCTAAGTGCGGTGGGCAGCTTCCAGGGGCTGGGGGGTGGGGAGGGGAGGGGTTTCAAGTAGGACAGTGAGCTGATGTGGCTTATGTTTTTAAAAGGTTATTCTAGTTGTCAGCTGCAGAATGGCCAATGGAGGCAAAAGCGGAAACCAGCTGGGAAGAAGGCTGTGGGGTTGGTGTAGGTGATAGGTCGGGGGGAGGGGCATGGACTAAGATGAAGGAGGTGCACGTGGTGACAGCTGATCCTGGTGGGATGCCCTTGGAGCAGAGCTGGGCTGATGGACTGGATGTGAGGTGCGATGGATGGAGGAGTGAAGGGTGACTTGTGTCGTGGGTGTGCTTGGTGCCCCGTCCAGATCCCCAGTGTTCCTGGAGCACCCCTCCCCTAGAGCCCGGGGCGAGTCAGCCACCCCCTGCTCCGGAGAAGCACCCTGCCAGTGACCGACTGACAGGAGGTTACAAAAGCACTGTCCCATCCTCAGTTTTCTCAATTATGTGAACCTCAATTGTGCATTCCTTGCATAAGGAATCGGCCTCCGTGACTTTTCAAGGTATAACTAACTCTGTACCACAGTTCACCCTCCAGAGCTCCGGGGGAATCTGGCTAAGGCCCGTCTCCAGCTGAGACTGCAGCCTGGCTTAACTGCCCTCCCCTGCCTCCTCCTGAGAGCTCTTCCCCACAGGTCGCTGCGCAAGGACTCCTGGCTGGGCCCTCTTTCCAGAGAACCCCGTCGAAGACAGCATCTCTGTTTTCAGTCAGAGCTGCTGGGTGGAGGGTGATGCCATTTGAGGCGGGGAAGATTAGGGTAGAAGAGGTGAGTCTGGAAAATAAAGAGTTTGATTTTGGACATGTTAATTTTGAGAGGCTTGCTGAGAGATGTCAAGAAGCTACTTGGAATGGGAGATTGGGAAGTCTCTGTTAAATGGAAGTCCTGACCCTGTGGTCTCACTAGGAGGATGGTCTAAGCCAGGGGCGGGTGAGGGGGGTGGCAAGCTTGGAAGGGGTAGGAGCTCAGGTAACAATGGAAGAGAGCAAGTCCCTGGTGATTCACGGGAGAAAATGCCACCCTGGGCACAAACTGATGCTACTTAGTCCATTTCCTGCCTCTGAGCCTCAGTTCCTTTACCTGTGAGAATCGGAGGGATTCTTCTAGCTCTGACACCTTTCTCTACCTCCATCTTCTCCTTTAGGACCCCTTTCCCCCCCAGTCCTGACCAGCTTCCCAAACAGTTTGGCTTGGACTTTCTCCTGACTGTCTGGGTTAGTGCTTCCATATACCAATTCGCACTAAAGTGTTAATGACTGATAAAAGGTGGGCTTATATTTAAACATGCACATGGCACTTGTTCGGTAACCCCATCTATATTAAGCACCAGTCAATGGTTCAAGACGTATGCCAGGTGATACTGTGGAAGACTCAACGGGAAGGAAGATAAAGAAAGCCCTTGACCTCAGTCCTGGAATCCAGACCAGAGAGGCCCCGTTGAGTCCCCAGTGTGAGCCACGGGCTTCCAGATGTTCTCTCTAGTCCTTCGTGTTATGAGGCAGATATTTTTCTCCATTTGCCAAGAAGGAAGTAAGGAGGGAGACTAAAGCCCAGGATTGCCCGGGTGCACCATGTAAGCAAGTGCTTTCCTCTGCGCCACGTGGCCCTCTGTTCCACCCTTTGCGCTCCTCCACGCAGGGATGGCCTGCTTCTGCGCAGGTCCCTGCTGCGGCAGGAAGCGCACTGGGAATGTCAGCGGATTTAGGACCTGGAATCTGTACTGTAAAAGCGATTCTACAGGCAGACAGGTTTGGGAACCACTAGAAACTTGCACCTTGTTTTCTCCTGCATTCTGAATCCATCCAGCAGTGAGCTTGGAGTTCAGCCATCCTGGGAGGGAAGCTGGCTGTGTGGCCTGGAGCCAGTCACTTTCCCTCTGAGCCTGTTTCTCAGCTGAAAAACAGAGGCAAGAACACCTGCCCATATGAAAAGGGGGAAACTGAACGAGGACTTTGTACAGTGCCGGGTGTGAGCAGGTACTCAGGAAGTTGTCATGGTCACTGGTGCTATTGTTACTGCACATAAGTGGCCACCTGATCCCGAAACACAGGTCCTTCCTGCCTCTCACAGCCAAGGCAGCATCTCCCTGTTCAGGATACTCATCGTCAGGCCCAGCTTCCAGCATCAGCAGGGAACTCCTTCTGCCTTTGCCAGAGCCTCCTGAATGAATACTCACTTCTTCCATGGGGCCGCCCAGTGCTGACCTCACCCTGGGCCCTATCAGCGGGGCCCTGGGCAGCATCTCTCCCACTGTCTCAGCTCCCCACACCCAGTGGGTGGGGCTGGGCAGAGGGCCAGGCCCTTGTGTCTGCAGCCCAGGCGGCTGGAGTTGTCTGACCCGGGCACAGGGTGAGGAGCACATGGGCGTGGGAGCCTTGGGTGGGCCGTAGTCCTGCTCTGTGAATGGGGAAGGCGACTTTCCCCTCACAGGGCTCTAGAGGTGAATCGGGGAGCAGTGGCTAGAAGGTCCCTGGAGGTATCATTGTCACTTCCTTCCAGAAGCCCAGTGACCCGAGGCTAAGACAATAAAAGGAGCCTTGTCCACGGAACTCAAGGCCGGAAGCGAACACGCACCCTGGCACGGTGCAGGAGGTGTGATGGCAGGAGGCTGCTTTTCCTCGGGCAGAACGTTCTACCACGTCTGTCTGTCTGTCTGTCTGCCTGTAATACTCCAGCTGAACCTCAGACTGCCCAGAAGGGCTCACACACACTCAGGATCACAATCTGCGGGAAAGAATGGGGAGGGGGAAGAAATCGGGGGTTGGGGGCAGAGCCCAGGAGGGCCGCTCTGCAGGACCATGTGCTGGGCTCTGATCGGAGCCTGGGGACAGGAGCCCAGTGGGGCGCAGCTCTCAAACCGCCACTCCCGGGGGTCTCAGTCCACCTGAACTTGTATGTGCTCAACCTGGTGACAGCAAGGCCATTCTGGATCAGCCCCTCTCCCTTTGCCTTCTCCAGCAATGTGACAATAATGTCTCACTATATACTATATAGCACTTACTGTTGGTCAGGGATGGTTCTGGGAACAACGGATATTAATTCATTTACTCCTCACAGCAGCCCCATCTTACAGATGTGGAAACTAAGGCACAGAGAGGTTAAGTAACTTGCCCAGGGTCACACAGCTACTAAGTAGTAGAGCTGGGATAGATTCTTCAAGGGGAGCATCCTCCTGTCCCCCTCCTCTTCATCACTGAATGTTTCCACATATCTCTCTCCCCATTATCTTTTCACTCCTTGGTCTGTCCCCTCACCTGCAAATAGTGGCAGTGTCATTGTACATTATTAATCCCCTGCCAGACTGTCCCCCAGAGACCAAAAGGCCAGTGCCCAAGTACCAAAGCAGGACCCGACTCCTGTCGGTCTCTCCAGCTCAGCCTTGCCTCAGTCTGGCCCCAGTCTGGCCCCCGCCCAGTGGAATTTCCAGCCATTGCCCCGTCGGCCCTGGCCTCTTCTTGCTGTCCCCCGCAGCCTGGAACACCCCACTGCATCTACATGGAGGGCACTTACTCGTCTTTTGGTGGTCCGAGCAGGCAGTTACGTTTTTACAGCAGCAAAAATCTGGGAGCGTCTCCGATGCTCAGCAATAGGGGTGCATTAGAACAGCAGGCAGCCAGTAAGAGCGCTCCCGCAGAGCAAGTCCCCAGGATGGCCCAGACGTGGGGCTGGTGCTGTATCTCTGTCCATTACCCCATTTAATCCTCGAAACTGCCCCCGGAGGGAGGCCCTACGTTTTCTCCTTGTGCAGATGCAGAAAGCGAGGCCCAGAGCAGCGGGCCAGGCTTTGGGCTTCACTGCTCAGTATCACAAACTCTAAGCTACACTTATGACGTGGAAAATGTCCATGGACGTTGCCTTGTGTGAACGTCAAAGCAAGTCGCCAAATAATGTACACGGTGTGATCCCAATGACATCAGCAAAACCGCACATCTACATGCACAAAAAAATCTCTAGAGTCTTACCTCTGTTTATTTCTGGAGGGTGGGTGGGTGTGAGGTTCATTTTTATTCACTGCCTTCTGTTTCTCTGCTTTTCTCTGTTTTGAGCAATGAGCAGGCACCACTAATATAAGGCGGTTCTTACCCACCTGCCTGGCTACATGCTTTAAACCAGGGGTGTCCAACCCGCAGCCTGCGGGCTGCATGCAGCCCAGGATGGCTGTGAATGAGACTGAACACGAAATCATAAATTCACTTAAAACATTACGAGATTTTTTTTTGTAATTACATGTCACAATGTATTTAATGTGTAGCCCAAGACAACTCTTCTTCCAGTGTGGCCCAGAGGTGACAAAGGTTTGGACACCCCTGCTTTCAACAGCCTCCAGGCCCCAATCCCCTGAGCTAGTGTGACCTTTCCTGCCCTCCCGGCCACTCGGGTAGCTCCGCCCTGCATGTCTCGACCCACCTGTGGGTCCTGCAGAACCATGTTCTCTCTTCCATCACAGCTCCGAGATGTCGCAGGTCACCCGCTGTTACCGCCTTTCCCTCAGGCATTGCACTGCCACCTCCAGCGAAGGCACCCCTCCCCCATACCTGCCTCACCCTCTTGTCTATCCAGCAGGCTTGGTCCACGGTAGGCATCCACGTGTGTGTGTGAGGTGCCTTACAGAGTGACCACCGCGCTGAAGGACGACGGAATGGGTGGCTCCCAGGCCAGCCCCTAGTGAGAGTCCCCATTCCCTACCGCAGGCTGCCAACCAGCAACCCCAAGGTGGGCGATGCCCTGTTCAGATGAAAACCTCTGATTCGGCTGCCACTGAAGTATGACCCGATGTCCTGTGTGATCAAGGAATCACTTCCCACTACTCCTTCCTGCCGCTCCAGGCAGCCAAGACGATTCCCAGACCGAGGCGACAGCTGAACCCAGAGCTCTGCCCTGCTGTTGGGGTCCTACTATGCACACAGCTCCCACAAATGCACATGTCCGCCGAGATGCACCCTCACAGACAGAAGTATACACACATGGAGATATGTGTATACACACATGTAGAAAATGTGTGCACATGGATTATGCACATGCAGAAAATGTATCCATACCTATATCCAAATACATATGTGCACACAAAAACACGTGCGCACGCACAGAACTATGGACACACAGCTATGCGTGCCTACAGCTAAGTGTACACACACAGACATAGGCGCACACACACGCACACCCCTCCAGAAAGATGTGTGCATGCGCTTGTCAGAAGAGTCAGAGAGGAAACAGCAAGGACTGGGGAACACAACACGTGGGTTCTGTCCCTGCTGCTGCCACCACGAATTTGTGGTGTGACCTTAGGAAAGATACTGTTCATGCTGGACCTCGAGTCCCATAATTCTAAAATGTAGTCATTCCAATGAACCAAGTAAGTCGGCATCTGCAGGTCAAGGGGCTGAGTGAACTATAGCATTCTAGACCCAGAAGGTTCCTCCGTGGTCTCGTCCAATTCCCTCCCCGCGAGAAGAGAGGGGACAGAGGTGAAACGACTTTTACTGGGTCCGACAGAGAGTCCATGCAGATGAGAATCCAGGTCTCCTGACCAGGGCAGGATTCCATCTGATTTACCACAGCACTTAGCAAGCGACTGAAGGTGTCTGCTCGGAGGCTCTTTACACTATTAATACCATACTGCTCTCCCTTTGCTTTTAACATGAATTCAGTACTATTGACAAACTATCTACATCCTGCTGGAGTTGTGAAGACTGAAGACTTCAGGACTGTTGCATGAGCCACATGCTGCTGGATCTCATTGGTCACCACAAAAAATGGGCTGGATCTCATTGGTCACCACAAAAAATGGGCTGGATCTCATTGGTTACCACAATAATGGGCTGCCACTCCCAACAAAGTGGGTGGAAGTTGAGAGGTCTGGGTGCCTGAATGAAAAGCTGTCCTTCTATCCTGGCAAGCGCACGTCAAACGGGGAGTACTTTGCATACCCTTTGTACAAAGTAATAAGAACGATTCCTCCCTTAGGCGTTTTTCGGGGAAATAATTAAAGATCAGGGGAAGTATTTATCTGCAAGAATGTTCATCCTAAGTGTCATCTATTATAGCTCACATATAGATACAATTTAAATATGCAAATTTTGGATAAATCTCTCTATTGGGGATAAATTATCCCACAGTCAGAATACCATGAAATTTTTGATAAATCATTTCTCCCCAGAGAATACTTAATTGTGTGTGGAAATGATCATGGTGTCTTATTAAGTGGAAGGAGTCTGTTTGAAAGCTCTTCCAGAACCGGTGCCATAGTGTGGAGGTGAGAGGCATGGATTCTAGAGTTCGATGGAAGTGAAGAAAAAAAACCCATGCCATTTTAACTCTGATTATTTCTGGATGGTGGGTGGGTGTGGAGTTTATTTTTATTCCCTTCTTGGTCTCTCTCTGCTTTTCTTCGTTTGGTACCGTGAGCATTCATCACTTACGTAAGACAGGACTTACTCACCCACCTCGCTACATGCTTTAAACAGATTCCAGGGCCCAGTCTATGCAACTTTTTTCTGCCTTCTCTGCCCACCTGCCCCCCTTGCCCCTGTCTGCCTGGGGGTGGGGGGGCTCTATCACTTAGCAGCTTGTGACCTCAAGCAAGCTCTTAACCTCTCTGAGTCACAGCTTCCCCACCTAGAAAAGGGGCATAGTCATAGTACCTACATCATGAGGTCATCAGAAGGATTAAAGAGTATGATGGATTTAATTTGCTTAGTGCAAAGCCTGGCACACTGCAAGCATTTGGGAAATCATAACATATCTATGTATCTGTATATACACACATATATATACTTATTCATAGGTATATTTTATGTATACATATACACACACGGACAGTTCGATGGCTTAATTTATATTTTTACTTTATGACGGTGCAAAAGCGATACACATTCGGTAGAAACCGCATTCCACATTTTGAACTTTGATTTTTTCCTGGGCTAGAGATAGGCGATACAATGCTTTCTCGGGAGGCCGGGCCGTGGCTGTGTGCCACAGCTGCCACTCGGCCCTGCAGTCACGGGGATAAACAAACAATACTCTACAGCAGACCGTGTTGCCAGCGATTTTTGGAAAATGTGTTCTGAGGACGTTACAGATAGGCTAGGCTAAGCTACGGTTGGTTAAGTGTATTAAGCACATTTTCAACTTAAGATATTTTCAACTTGTAATGAGTTTATTGGGATAGAGCCCCAATGTAAGATGAGAAATATAAATATAATATATAACCCATATGTTATACACACACACATACACACATACTCTTGCACAAAATATTAGAAGAGCCTCTCTGGAGAATTTGTTATTTCTCTGGAAACTGGGAAAAACAAAAGGTTATGGAAAAAGAAAGGAAAACGTCACCCCACTGCCACCGAGTCTGGCGCAGCAGGACCCTGGCAGCACAGGGCATCAGGACTGGAACCCAGTCCCGCCCGTGTCCAGTCCCCTGCTCCTTCCTCTGGGCCACGCGTGGGAGCGTGGATGCGGAGGGATGTCAGAGCCCACAGACGATCACTGGGGGTCGGGGGCAGGAGAGCCCAGAATGGTGTGTGTAGAGTGGGTGAATGAATGAGTGAGTCCCCCCGACTATAAGGGAGACGAGGAGGGAGAAAGTTAGTCTGGGTTGCTCTATTGTATAGAACAGGAAATCGAGGCTCTGAGTGATAAAGGGACTTCCCTGAAGTCGCTCAGCTGTCCTTGCCTGAGCCGGGATCTGAGCCGAGGCCTGTTGATGCCAAAGTGTGTCCTGTTGACCCTTTTCCCTTTAAATGATGAAGTCCCACAGAAAGGTGGCTTTGCAGGTACAGAAAAGTGCAAGGGCTCCAAGGTGGGGTCTGGCTGCCGTGAAGGTCCAGCTGCGCAGCAGGAACTCAGAGACTGGATGGTGAGTCCTTCAGCCCCCGGTCCCCGGGGCTGATTGCAGATATAAAGACACAGAAACTGCTGTCCCGGTGTGACCTGCCTCCTGGTCGTCCTGCTGACGCAGAAGAGCCACGTTCTCACAACCCCTGCGCTCTCATTTGCTTCTAGTGGATACATTGGCGGCCTGGCTTTGTTGTCCCAAGTTCAGGCCAACTTGCTTTCGCCTGGTGAGTGACCTCTCTCAAAGGTGAGCTGGCCTTCCTCTGCCTTTGACAATCAATCCATTCAAAGACGGCTTGCACGCCCACGGGCAGGCCAGTGTGGTCACGCAGGCCAATCTCACCACAGCCGGCAAACAAGTGTGCAGGGAGGTGTCCGTGCACCCCAACACCTGAGTGTGCCCCTAGTGCAGGAGGAGGGCAGGGTGAGGATAGGGATCTCGGGAAGATGGGGGGCTGCAGACTGGCCTGGGGACAGTCACGGTTAACTGCAGCTCTACCAGAAAGTGTGCTCAGTCATCAAGGAAGTTTGAGAAATCCCAGTCACCTCGTTCTTTGCATTTACAGTGTAAGCATCGATGCGATGGAGTCTCAGAGAAGTCGTACAGTAAGAAAAGTTTGTTGACTTTTAACAGAATTTCCCTTCCTCCCTTCCTTCCCTCCTTCCTCCCTCCCTCCCTCTTTCCTCCCTCCCTCCTTCCCTTCAGCAAACACTCAATGAGTTCCTAATATCCACCAGGGACTGTCCCAATTCTGGGGACACAGCAGTGGACAAAACAAACCAAGGCTCCCTGCCTCCCCTGGGGCTGACATTCCAGAAGGAGGAGACAGAAAATACAGGGTGGGTTAACAGTGGTGAGTATGTGAAACAGGATTTATTCTCGTATTATTTATTAATTACTGTGTTATTTTTCATACAAATGACTGTGAGCCACCCCGCATGTGTAATAAGTAAGACGCAGAGTATGGTGGAGGCCAGTGTGCTGTGGAGAGCAAAGCAGGCAAGGGTGGGGGGTGCCGGAGTGGGGGGTGAGCTGCAACTTTAAGTATGGAGGTGAGGGAGCCCTAATGAAGAAGGTGATGTTTGCTCTGGCCTAGAGGAGGCGAGGAAGACCGCCGTGTACAGAGATTCCTGAGGGAAGAACATTCCAGGCGGAGGGACCCACAGGTGCAGAGTGGGCCCAGCATGCCTGGTGAGATCTAGGAGCAGCCGGGAGGCCACAAAAACTAGCCCCCCCCCCCCGCCGCCTGCCCACAGAACACATCTGCGCACCTGCCACAGCAATTTGAGAAACTGACGCAGACCTAAGTTTTTATCCCAGCTTCATCTCCTCGACTTAGACCAAGGTTGCCTCCCAGAGTCTCGGTGTCCTCACCTGCAGAGCAGGGGCAGTAACATGTGCCTCCTGCCCCGAGCCTTGGGGAGGGGCAGGTGAGGTCCTACCTGTGGGCGCCTTCCCTCTGCCGGCCCCCAGCGGCCCCCCCCCCCCCCCCCCCCCCCCCCCCCCCCCCGCAATGTCAGCTCTGGTCGTTGTCGTCAATGCGATTAGAGCCGCAGAGGCACCATCTCACCCCTAGCGGGCCCTCCCCTCCTCATCCTCCAGCTGTGAGGCAGCACCGTGCTCTGGAGAGGCCAGGGACCCGGGGGGAGGGAGCATGTGCTGCAGGAATCCCGCTGCCAGCACGTAATCCCCCGAAGATAAGGAGCAATGGATCAGAGTGAACCGCAGGAGAAGTCCAAGATGAATGGCCAAGCCATAAAGCCCACCCAGGTCCAAGCCAAGCCACCAGTTTCAAGTACTCTCTCTCACTCCCTCCCCAAACGCATGAATTTCTCTCTTCTCCCACCAGATAATTTTTCACTGTAAACCTGCAGGAGTTGTCTCCTCACTGCTGAGATGTTAAGATGGTTTATTCAAGAAATATTTATGAGTGCCAACTATGTGCAGCCACTGCTGTAGGCATGGAGGCCGTAGGACAGATGGGCGGCCCCCCTTCGGAGCAGCCGTCCTCGGAGTGTGGGGCCTGCGCCGGCAGCGCCAGCGTCCCTGGGACTTCTGGAAGGGCCGGCTCTCGGCCGTTGAATCTGGGGTGGGGCCCCCGCAATGGGTCAAGTCTTCCAGGTGATTCTGATGCAGGTTAAAGCGTGAGACCCAATTGTTTAGAATTAGAATAACGGTTCTCAGCCAGGCACGGTTTCGCACGCGCGCACACACACCTGCCCGAGACATTTGGCAACGTCTAGAGGTATTTTTGGTTATCACCATGGGCAGGCGATGCTATTGAGACCTAGCAGACAGAGACCAGGGCTGCTGCGGGGCATTCCACATACACAGGACCCCCCTCCCCCGCCTAACAAAGAGTTATCCAGCCCGAAATGTCAGCTGTGCCAAGCTGGAGAAACCCTGCTCTGGCGGGGGTGGGGAGGGGCGGGCAGGGACAGGATCACGGACACACAAGCATGACCATCGCAGGTGGTGACAAGTGCTCTGAAGCAAATCGGGGTAATAAGACAGTGGCTGGTGGTGGCTGTGACACTGAGTGACCCGAGGGGGCCCCTCTGAGGGGTGACTTTTGAGCTGCAACCTGGACAACAAGAGGAACCTGGTCATGGAGAACTCAGGTAGAAGAAGGTTCTAGACCGAGGGAACAGCAAGTGTGAAGACCTGCCGTGGGCAGGAGCTTGGTATGCTGGAGGTTCGGGGAGAAGGCTAGCTTAGGGCTCTGGCTGTTGTCGGAAACCCTCCCTCCCTTCTTCCCTCCTTCCCTCCATTCCTTCCTCCCTTCAGCAAATATCGATGAAGCACCTACTAGATGCCAGCACTATACCAGATCAGTATCCTGCAAAGCCCCGGATGAGCTGGGGCCGAGTACTGGTCAACAGAGGAAACTGGGGAGTCCTAGGATGAGAGAAATGGAGGGGGTGCCAGCAATGGTCGTACAGAAGATGGCCTCCAAAGGTGAACTAGCCCCTCACCATATTCACCCCCTGGGTAGTCCCCGCCCCCCACGCGGAGTTGGCTTGTGACTGCTTTTTGACCAACAGCCGGCCCAGCGCCTGCCGAGACCTCCGTGGCTAGTTCAGAGGCCCGGCGGCTCTCACCTGGGGGGCAGAATGCTCCCTCTAGGGACGCCCTCTCTTGGACCCTGAAGGAAAAACTCCTGTTTCCTCTACTCCCAGCACCTCTGACATCAGATGTGTGTGTTTTTCCACACCAACCAGTTCTCCAGTTATTGAGGACACCAGCCAGCTTGGCCTATGGTTTAACTCAACTCTCACGCTGGTGGCCCGGAGTTAGCACAGACCCCACAGGTCTTTAAAGACTCAGTCCCTAAAAATTACCCCCCTTCAGGCTCCAATCTCAAGTCCCAAGTTGTCGCCTGTTCCCACAACCCCCTCCGCAGTTTTGATAATTTGCTACAATGGCTCACAGGCTCAAGGAAACATGTACTTTCGTCTGCTGGTTTATTACGAAGGATATCACAAAAGACACAGAAGAACAGCCAGAGGAAGAGGTACCAGGTGTGGGGAAGGGATGGGGGGCTCCCTTGCCCTCTCCAGGTGTGCCACCCTGCCAGACCTCCCCTCCCCCGCATGTTCACCAGCCTGGAAGCTCTCCAAACACCTTCAGTCAGGATTTTCATGGAGGCTTTGTTGCATGGCTTGATTAAATCATTGCTTATTAGTGATTAACGTTCCAACCCTCTAATCACATGGTTGGTTCCCTTAGCAACCAGCCCCCATCCTCAGGGGCTTTCCAAAGGTCACCTCAGTGTCATAAACTCAGGTATTATTGAAAGGGGCTTGTTATCAATGACAAAAGATATATCAGCAGCTGTTTTTAGGAGGTGGGAACGAAAATCAAACAGAAGAGGTGCCTATCAATCTTATGGCTTAGGAAAGTACAAGGGTTTTAGAAGCTCTGGCCAAGAACCAGGGACAAAGAGCGAAATACACATTTCTTTTATATCACAATATCAGAACCCAACTGCTACGCTGTAAGAAGCCTAGTCCACATGGCGGGGGCGGTGGGGGGCAGGGACAGGTAGCCTCTCTGTTCCACACCTTCGGCTCAGCCCCAGCCCACTGCCAACATCAACCGCCTGCCAGGCGGGGGGCCCCGTCTTGGGTATCCCAGCCCAGGTGAGCCCCCAGCGGGCGGCAGCCCAGCCCACATCTTGAGGAGTGGAGGAGACCCGTGGCCGCCGGATTTCTTCCCCCCGCGTGTCTTAGTGTGAGATTTATACACGCATTGGTTACGGTCACCCTGGGTTTCGGCTGGGACGAATCCCCCACGACAGAGGAGCAAGAGAACCACCAGCTGAGCACAGTCAGCCCACAGGCCCAGGACAGGTGACAGCATTGCTGGTTTTAGCCACTAAGGTTTGGGAGGGTTTGTCGTGAAGCAACAGAGAGGTGAGACAGGCAGGATTCTGACGCCTGTGGCCCCCCTTGGGAAAGTCCCATAAATGGAAACTCAGACACCAGGGGACTGCGTGAGAAAGGCTGGGGGCAGCAGGACAGCAGCTGGGAGGCGAGAAACTTGGGTCCGGGCCCTGGTCCTCCACCAGGGTGCTGTGTGGCTTCGGGCCTGAACCGCTCTGGACGTCAGTGTCCTCTTGCCGCGGAAGAGCCTGGCCCCGGAGCACGGCTGTAGCGAAGCCACTCTTCAACATCCTGCAGATTTCTGTCTCCACGCTTTTCCTCCTGCTGACCCCCCACTGGAGAGTACTCCAGGGGGCCCCGGGCATCCTCTCTGATGGTGCCAACCAATGGCCTGCTTTTCTACAGCATGGGCTCTCTGAATCCAGACCCGTCGGGTGCAGATTCCAGCTCCATCGCCTCCTGGGTATGACCTTGGCTGAGTGTCTTCACCTCTCTGTGCCTTGCTTCCTCATCAGCAAAATCAGAGTACCTCTCTCACGGGAGTAGCTGTGCAGACTTAATGAGAGAATTCACGGGAAACATCCAGCCCAGGGCCTGACCCGTGCCGGCTACTGCTGCTACTTCCCCTCACTTTCTGTCTCACACATCTGTGCTCCGTCGAGCACACTTAATGTGAGCCTGGTCTCCTAGCGCAGACTCTCTGCTACAGGCTTCAGGCTCCTGGAAAGCCCGGCTCAGGCTGGAACCCGACCACAAGATGTAGAATCAATGGGCGGAGCAGACACTGCGCTGGGAGCCAGACGCCGGCATTCCGCACTCTGGCTCCGGGACCTGGGCAGGATGCTCAGCCCCTCAGAGCCTCTGCTTCCTCATCAGGAAAGTGGAGGTGATTGGCCCCACTCTGCCTCCCCCGGGACAAGGAGCAGATCCTGACCCATGGGTGCAGAGGCGCTGTCAGCTGCCATGTGCTGGACACGTGCTTGTAAGGGACACAGTGGCCCAGGATCAGACCATGGGTCTGGAAGGTGGGAGAGCTCGTTCTCACTCTGGCCGATGACCTTGGGCACATTCATTACCTCCCTTCTCTGGGCCTCAGCCTTCCCCTAAGCAAAGCGAGGTGAGATCAAAATCCTTGCAGACATGTTGCTTTTGCCCACATAGTACCCCTTAAAAAGTTGAACCTGTTTTTTGAAGACTGGAGGAATTCCCATAAAAGTTGATTTCTAGGGTTTCCCCCTCAAAAAAAACCAGAAGGCATAGCAGCACAGGGCTCATGCATCCACGGGGCAGAGGCTGCGTGGTGGCCGTCCCCCCCAGCCCCCGCCAGAGAGGGCTCCGTGTTCCACAAGACTCCCCACTCTCACCAGCCTCACGCCCTTCCAGCCGTACGCACGCATGTCGTGTGTGCAAGTCGCGTGTGCAAGTCGCGTGTGCAGCTACCAGGGCTCGCCAACCCTGAACCAAGGGGTCTCTGGGGGCCACTTGCACCAACATCCTAAGAATCTCTGCCCACGAGGATGATGACAGTTACGTGTCCTGGTGTTCTGTTCAGCCCGGCTCAGTTCCGGGAACAGGATGGACACTCTGCAAACTCTTGGCTTGCGCCCCTCCTCGGCTGCCTGGTGACCTCAGTTGCCCTACACCCCAGGCGGCTTGTGATGCGTCCTGTGGCCAGCGCAGCAGAAATCAGGGCCTCATTCCGCAAGGGTGGGTCTGAGAAAGCCTCTGTGTCTGTGGGAGGTCCTCTCCCACCCACTCCAAATTTGTAACCCTGTCCTCTCCCCACTCCCTCACCCCGAACAGAACCGAGCTTCACCTGTGGACAGGAATTCACCGTCACCTTGCAGAGATGGGACAGCCCGGACTCCGGGATCACAAAGAATTGGACTGAAACCTGGGCTCCATCCCTTGGCGGCTGTGACTGTAGCTGTCTTAGTCAGGGTTCCCCTGAAAACCAGAACCAACAGGATATGGAGAGACAGACGGGAGATTTATTATAGGAATTGGCTCGTGTGATTAAGGAGGCTGAGAAGCCCCACCACCCGCCCTCCTCCACAAGCTGGAGACCCAGGAAAGGGAAAGTGATGATGTCATGCAGTCTGAGTCTGCAGGCCTGAGGGTCAGGGGTCAGGGTCAGGGGAGCCAATGCTGTAAGTCTGGGTCTGAGTTGAAAAGGCCGAGGCACCAGGAGCACTGACGTCCAAGGCCAGCGGATGCGTGTCCCCACTCAAGAAGAGAGCGAATTCACCCTTCCTCCAGCTCTGTGTTCTGTTCAGGCCCGCAGAGGACTGCATGACGCCCACATTGGCGACGGGGCGCTTCCTTACTCCGTCTACTGATTCAAATGCTGATCTCTTCCAGAAACACCCTCACAGACACATCCAGAAATAATGTTTTACTGGCTACTGGGGCCCCGCTTCGTGCGGTCAAGTTGACCCATGAAATTAGCCATCACGGTAGCTTAAAGTCTTTAACTTCACGAATTGTCAGGTTTCTCAAGAGTGAAATGGGAACAGCACTTCCCTGCCCACCTCGCCAGGGGCTGCAGACAGGATCAAAGAGGCCTGTCTGTAAAGCCTCCCGCGGGCCAGGCAGTGAACGCCCAGGGCATCATTGTCTCAGCCCCAGGAGGACAGCATCGCTTGGCGTTTCCAAATGAGAAGGGGTTGTGTCCCCAACTCCATCATGAAACCAATAAGAAATTGGCTGATGTACCTGGACTCAAACTGGAACTGGGTGGGAGGAGCCCAATACAATGAGAACTTCTTACCCCTATGTAGAAGATACCCGTTCATTTTTGGCTCCCAGTCCATTTTCTAGTAATAGCACCCTAACTTTCCTTAGAGAAACAAACTCCCCTGCCACGCTCCCCCTAACCAGGCCTGGTCAATCAGAGCCCTGACTCCTCCAACCACAGTGATTGGTCAGGGGTGAACACATGACTCATGCTAGGCCAATAAAAGGCCTCTCTGGGATTTTTGCTGAGCTCTTGGAAAAGAAGCACCTTCTTTCAGCTGGAGGCCTAAGCTGATAGGATGTAAGCTTGCAGCTGCTGGTGGATAACTTTATAAGCAGAGAGGAAAACAACCCGACCTGCCTGAGAGGGAAGTCAACACCGAGGAAAACAGAGCCAAAGGGCGTATGGAGAGTCACCGACGACAGCGTCCGAGCACCTGGATCCAGTCAGATGGGAGCTGTGTGTGTGCTCACCTCTGGGCATTTCAGATGCCTGTATCAGTAAGTCCCCGTTCCTGCCTGAGTGAGTTTGAGCTGTGTTTCTGTCACTTGCAGTGAACGAATCCTAACTCACACAGTCAAGAAATAAAGTCTGCTACAAACAGAAAGAGGGATTCAACAAATAAATGAATAAGTAAGTACACGAATTCATTAATGAGGGAGCAAGAAAATGAATGAGTAAATTCTGAGTTAGGGACTGAGTGAGTGAATGCACAGATACGTGCGTGAAGAAAGCATTCCTTCACGGAAACAACCCCTTCTTGTTGTCTGAGTCCCAGGTGCTCACCCCTTGCTCCCGGAAGGCCTCCTCTGTTTGCTCCAGGTTCTGGGAGCAGGAGCACCCAGCCTGCGTACTATGTGAGGGAGAATTTTCGGTCCGTCTCAGAGGGGGTCCCCACACCTGAGGGAGGTGAGTTTTCTCACGATGAAATGGGGGTAAAGGTCTTATCTCACCGGGCTGTCACAGTGGTTAAATGAGACCATGAACTTAAAGCACTTCGCCCAGCAAGAAGAAATGGGTGGATGCGCCTAGAATCTCGTAGTCATTTGACAAACAACAATGACGATGACCATCACTGTTATGCTTTCAGTCTCAGCTCATGTCCACCTCCAGGAAGTCTTCCCTGACTACTTGAGTCCCTGTCAGCTGAGTTCCTTTAGAACAGAATCCATGTTGGCGCACTTTGCGCTGCACTGAGGCCCTGTCACCTCCATGGGTTTTGCTCAAATTCGGGGCTATCAGACTCCCCAAAGGGAGTGCGTTATAACTGCGTATTTCCAGGCCCACCTTCTGAGGACCTCTCTCAGAGGCCTACTGTGAGTCCAGAAATCTGCATTTTTACCAGGTCCCCTACTTGTAGAAACACTCACCTATCCACCACCCCCTTTTACAGGTGGGGAAACCGAGCTGGGGGCAGGCCAGGTGGGCCCAGCACCACACAGTGACGCGGTGGCAGGGCCAGGCGTGAACCAGAGGTGGAGCCGCGTGTACCCGGGCCAGTCCACCCACTTGCACGGGGCTCCCTCTCTGTGGACCAAGCCAGACGCGTCTTCGGCATGGGTTTTCCGCCATCCAGATCTCTGATCACTGGCTGGTCTCCTGCCTCCAGAGCAAATGTCTCCTCGGGGCCCTGACCCAGCTGGCACTCAACAAATACCCGCCAGCGGGTGGGCATAGCTCTAGCCAGACCGAAATATTTAGCATTTTCTCCAGCAAGGGGGTTCTTCAGTGAAGGAACTGGGGCCACGGGAGTGACGGAATCTCCAAAGCGGTGCGAGGAGAGAGCCACCATCCCTCTGGGGACCCCAGAAGTCCCGTGTTTTTCTGGTTGCTGTTCCTCTCCGAGGAGAGAGCTGTGGTGTTGATCGAGCTGTGCCAACCGCACACACTATCCCACCTGGCACGCACACAGTAGGTGCTCAGTGAGTGTTGATGAGATGGGAAAATGGAACTGCGGACCCTGCTTCCCACTCCAAGCAGTTCGTTTCTTACACTACGGATGGTCTGAGGGTAACAGAGTGTTACCGCCATTCCGCTCCTCCTCGTGGCTCCCCCTCCCCTACCTCCAGCTGTGGGGCTGGCGCACGTGGCGGCCCAAGAGGTGGTCCTGGGCCCTGTCTTGGCCCATCTTCTCCAGCGTATCTGTGGGTGTGGTGAGAAGGTTTCTGCAGAAATCATTCTGCACAGCTGGGCCTGCCTTCACCCCCGCTGCCTACGCTTCCTCCGTGGCGCCGCGGCCCCCGCTCCACCAGGACTGGATTTGATTGATTCTTTATTGGCCTGTGGACTTGATGCCCGTGCTGAGCACATGTGGAAGATGAGCCAGGGACGAGGTGGGGGGAGAGGAGAGCCAAGGGGGTGCTGCGTGAGCCAGACCCCAACCCGTGCAAAACACAGGGCTTCCCCAGGCCGGACCCAGCCAGGACGCCCTTTCCCGCCGCACCCACATGCCGATGACTCTGGTTTCTAGAACTGCCCTGCTCATTTCCCAACAGCGTCCGATGGAATGGGAATGTCCAAGGCTAGGCCTTGGGACAGGCCCGGGCTAAACGTCCTCCCGAAAAAATGCGATGCGAGCATTGTTCATCTGTTATTGATTGGGAGGCTGTGAGCTTCACTTCCAAAATCTCCAATAAAACTGGCTTGGAGGAGAATTTCCTGATTCCCCGGGTAAGTGGATAAAGATGTTCCAGGGGTCCGGGGTGGTGCTGGCGGGGATTCTCATGCATCATGCCCAGTTGGTTTCCCCTTTGTTACTTAATGCAGAACAGAAGACAACCAACCTCATCTTTCTGCGCCCACAGACGGCGTCCTTCACCATCTGGGTTAATTTCCGGTGGGAGGCAAGAGTCTGCTCAGCCTGAAGGCCCCTGGGAATCTGCCCCTTCGCTTTTGGGTCTGGGGCTGGGATTAGTGCAATCCCCTGGGCATCCCAAGAAAGGGCGCTGGCACCTGAGTTGTGTTCAGAGGGTAGGAGGTTTTCAGGGAACGTGACAAGGCGCTGGGGAGCTGGTTCAATGCCAGAGCAGCCCAGGTTAGAGAGAGAGGCACCCAACTCTGAGGTCCCCCTCCAGGAGCCCTTCCATTTATCAGCTGTGTGACCTTGGAAAAGAGAGTTTGCCTTTTGGCACCTCAGTTTCCTCATCTGTGAAATGGGCGTCATCTCAGGCCCTGCCTCATGAGGTTGTTATGAGAGTCGGGAGTGCCTGCATGTACGTACACGTGCTTTTCACGGCGCCCGGCACACAGAGAGTGTGCTCAGGGAGCATAGTTTTTATTACCATCGTTCCTTGACATCAGCAGCTGGGACTCTGCTGACTTCACGGTGAGTCTCCGAGACGCCCAGAGAGATGGGATCACCTCTTTCTCGCACTTCTCCTCCCCTTCCTCCCCTCCCACCACATGCTCTCGGGCCATGAGATGGATAGATGAGGACAATCTGAGTCAGAGCACTTTTCATCTGGGTAGGGGGAAAGAGGGGTGGGCCGGGATCTGGGAGACCTCAGCCAGGGCATGGCTGGGGAGGTCAGCCGTTGGCCTCAGGTCTGCACCACGTGGCATGGAGATGCCGGAGCCTCCCACCCCCAGCGACTGGGATCTAGGTCTCTGTCAGCCCTCGCAGCAGGTGGGGACGGAGCACGCTACTTGTGGTTCCTGCCCTGAGCACCTGCGGAGCTGTGGGCCCCGACGGCCTCATCTGCCAGATGAGGAGGTTGCTTTTTTGCCTCACGCGTCTCCAGCGGTTGTTACACAGCTCAAATCAGTAGAGGGCTCAGAGATCAGAACGACCCAGACAGGCTCTGCCTGACCCAGAACGACACGAACACTGGGTGGACCCAAACCGACGTGGCCAAGACCCAGAGAACTAGACCGAGAGACGAGCCGCCGCCCACAGGGGCCACGCGGAACCCAGAGTCTGAACCCAGCCAGGTTGTTTGGCCGCTCGAAGAAAACCCTCAACATTCTTCAAAGACAATAATGATCCATGAAAATATGACGGCCCCAAACCCAGTAAACGACTTCGCTGGAAAATCGAGGGCAGAGAGCACAGTTCATGGTAAGGACTGAATGCTTTATCCTATGGGCTGTGTCTTGCATGTTGCATTTTCATACTTTAAAAAAAGATCAGCCCTGGTCTGTGTGGGTCAGTGGATCGAGCTCTAACCTGTGAACCAAAGGGACAATGGTTTGATTCTTGGTCAGGGCACATGCCTGGGTTGTGGGCCAGGTCCCCAGTGGGGAGGCGTGCGAGAGGCAACCACACATTGATGTTTCTCTCCTCCTCTCTCTCTTCCCCTACCCCTCCATCTAAAAATAAATTTTAAAAGTCTTTTTTAAAAAATGGACCAGATACCTAAATATAAAACATAATAATATAAAAGTTCTAGAAGAAAACATAGGGAGAAATCTTTGTGATCTTGGGGTAGGCAAAGATTTCTTGGATCTAGCACCTAAAATGCTATCCATAAAAGGAGAAATGGGTAAATTGGACTACATCAAAATTAAGCATGTATGCTTTTTGAAAGACTCTGTTAAGAAAATGAAAAGATAAGACACAGACGGGGAGAAGCCATTTGCACATCGCATATCTGTTAAGGGACTTGCATCTGGAATACATAAAGAACTTTCAAAAGTAAGAAGAAAACAGCCCAACCAAAAAAAAAAAAAGGCAAAAGATCTGAACAGACACTTCACCAAAGCAGATCTATAGATGGCAAATAAACACATAGAAGATGTTCAAAATAATTAATGACCTGAGTACAGATGACTAAAACCACAATGAGATATCATTCACACCTATTGGAACGGCCAAAGTTAAAGGCACGCACCCTGCTGAGTGCTGGGGAGGACGAAACCCGGGGATACTTCTGGTGGGAATGAGAGGCAGTGCAGCCGCTTGGGAGTGCGGTTTGGCGGTACCGCATGACCCAGCCAGTCATTTCTCTTCGCCCCAAAGAAAAGGCAATACACGCGTTCACAAAAACTCGTATGCCAATGTTCATAACAGCTCTACATGTCATAGCTAAAAACTGGGACCAACCCCAGATGTTCTCCAACAGACGAGGGGGCTGGCAAACTGCTGCGTAGCCATACAAGGGGCTCTGACTCAGCAGGGAAAAGGAGCGTGTGGTTGAACTATGCAGCAATGTGGACGAGTCCGAACAACAGAGCTGAGTGGAGGGAGCCAGATGAAAAAGAGTGTGTGCTACGTGACCATATGAAACTCAGAAATGAAAACAATTTGTAGTGACAGATGCAGATTGGCAGTTTGGGGACCGAGGGAAACGTTTTCTCATCCCAATTATGGTGATGGTTTCGTGATTGTATGCATATGTCAAAACTGCCCAAAATTGTACACTTAAACGACACGCAGGTTATTATACTTCAAATAGAACTCCATCAAGTTGGGGAGAAAAAGGACTAGCTTTCTTCCCATCCTGATAGGGAACGCCCATTCACAGAGCACCCCGAGTCACCCCGCCCCACCCAGGCCTCTCCCCTCAGGAAGCACTTGTGTAAGGACAGGCAAGTCTCAGAGATCCCGTGGGTTCGGTTCCAGACCCCTGTGATAGAACGAGTACCACCAGAGAGCGAGTCGTCCTGGACTGGAACTGATACCATCAGCCCTCCCGGTTCTCAGGCTCGACTCGGGCGGAGATCACACCCCCAACTTTCTTGGGTCTCCGGCTCACAGATGGCAGATGCTGGGACTTCTCAGCCCCCATAACTGCGTGAGCTACTTCCTTTCAAGGAATCTCAATCTACATATACATGCGTATCGGCATCAGTGTCGACATAGATATGCCTCCTCTTGGTCTGTTTCTCCGGAGAACCCTGACTAATGCCTCCAGTAAGCAGACGTGAAGGGCAAGAGGAATGACGGGAGGGGAAGAGCCTCAGGAGGGTGTGTTCACGTCAGCTGCAGGCAGAGTCACCAATCGCAGGGCCTGTGAACTGTGCCCGGAGAAAGCGTATCTACTGCTCCTTGGGACCTCCCTTGGGGGTGCGTGGTGGGGAGAAGAGAAAATGTGCCCACCGGCTCTCACCTCCCAGTGATCCAACTTTTAAACCTAGGTGGGGGACTCCTCTAAAACCCCTGGGCTGTGCACGCCCCGCGCGGCACACAAGGCACCCCGAGGCACTGTTAAGGGAAGCCTGGGATGGGCAGGAAGCTGCACCTGGAGACACCTGTCGGCCCAGGGAAAGCAGGAAGCAGATAGAGGCCCGTGTGGACTGCGAAGTGGCGGGTAAGAAGTGTCCGATAAACACTGGGACTATGAGGAAGGCCCCAGAAGGGGCAGATGGATGGGAGCCAGGAATGGATAAGTAGGATAGTCTGTGGCAGTGGGCTGGGGAGGCACTCCGGGCTGACGCAACAGCAGGGCCAGGATGCGGAAGCTGCACCGTGCACGGTGGGATCACAGCGGTCCTGTTCCAGTGCCCTGAGGCCATGGGGCAAGGTCTGGCTTCTGTCCTCATTACTGGCGGCGTCCAGGCGCTGGCCTGCCCAGAATCCATCCCCACCCCTTCACTTTCAGGTCCCAGACTTGACCCCTGGAGCTGGCACTTGACCTTTGCCTGGCCAAGGAGAGTGCCACATCCTCCTGGCCACAGTGGTTGGCTCAGGGGTTGGCACATGACCTGTGCTGGCCAATCAGAGCCAGTGAGTGGCAATGCCATGACTTTTGTGTGAACAATTAGGAAACAGTCCATCCCTCTCTCGGGACTGCGGAACTGGGAAGACAGGAGCAGGAGCTGCTGGGCCGTCATTGTCGCGTCTGAGGAGAGGCTGCCTGAGAACGACTCTGACCTGGGGAAGCAGAGGCAGGAGATGGAGCAGGTTCTTGATGCCGCTTGAGTGCCTGGATCCAAGCATGTCTGTAAATCAGATTTGTCCTTTGAGTTTTCAGTTATTTGAGCCAATAACTTCCATTTTTTATGTAAGGGGGTTTGACTTGGGTTTCTGTCACCTGTGACCAAAAGAGCCCTAAGGCTGCATTACATCCTCAGGACCTCATAAGAGTCTGATGCAATATGGTCAAAAATATTGTGATAACTATGGATAGTGCCCGTTGGGTACCAGCAATATCGGGGGGACACTCTGTAAAGTATGTGATTGTCTAACCACTACGCTGTACACCTGAAACTAATACAAAATAATATTGAATATAAACTTTAATTTTTTTTTAAGATTTTATTTTTATTTTATTTTTAGAGAG
Organism: Micronycteris hirsuta; assembly: GCA_004026765.1. NCBI lineage: Eukaryota > Metazoa > Chordata > Mammalia > Chiroptera > Phyllostomidae > Micronycteris > Micronycteris hirsuta. The sequence continues at coordinate 123,519 of PVJI01001749.1, forward strand.
AGGGGAAGGGAGGGAGAAAGAGAGGGAGAGAAACAGCAATGTATGGTTGCCTCTCACATGGCCCTCACGGGGACCTGGCCCGCAACCCAGGCATGTGCCCTGACTGGGAATCAAACCGGGACTGCTTGGTTCCCAGCCCTCACTCAGTCCACTGAGCTACACCAGCCAGGGCTTGAATATAAACTTTAATTTAAAAATAAAAAAAAAAAGGAGAAAAGCACAATGGCCAAAATAGCATTTTAAAAAAAAGAATCTAATGCAAAGTAAAGTTTAGAGCAGGGGTGTCAAACTCATTTTCACCGGAGACCACATCAGGTGTAATGTAATGTAATTTTAGGACTGTATAAATGTAACGACTCCTTAACTAGGGGCAGGGAGCTCTACGTTCGACCCTTTGAAGGCGACTGCAGGGCTGATGCGGCCCCCAGTGAAATGAGTATGATAGTCCTGGCTTAGGGACTGGAACACCTCAGAACACTGGAATCCTCCTGTCTTCTCTGAGTGCCTCCCTTCCCAGGGCACAGGGCACTTTGGTTAGTGTGTGCGCTCTGGGACCAGACCCCTGGGTTCAAATCCAAGTTCAGCCAGTGACTGGACATGCCTCCACTTCCCCATCTGAGCACTGTGGCCTTTAAGTGAGTTATTACATACAAAATGCTCACTCTGGAGCCCGACACACAGAGAGTGCTCAGCTAATGCGAGCTGGTGTTAGTGAGGTGCTGATGACTCCCAAATCTGGTCCTCAGATTCATACTGTCTACTGAGCTCCAGGCCAGTGGACAGCTCTGCTCAGCAGGACTCGTACTGGCCTGGGCTCCGCCCCACCCTGAATCCTCACGCCCACTCAGCATCCGGCTCCAAACCTCGGCTAAAGGCCCCCACCCTCCCAGGCACTCACACCAGAAACCTGGGAGCCTTCCTGGAAGCCCCTGCCCTCCTCCACGCCCAGGCATCACCCAGCCTTGGAGTCTGACCCTCGGTATCATCTCCAGAGCCCCACCCCTCAGACACGGCCCGGCCTCAGACCCACAGCCGCAATGCGTGGTCTGAGAACATCCCCCAGGCGATTCAGATGAATGGTACAGTTTGAGAAGCTCTGCTCTCCAGCCTGTAATTTTCTCAACCCTGGTGCATGATGACATCAGGTGAGGGCCTTTAAAAGTGCTGACACCCGGGTCCGCCTCCAGAGACTCTGCATTGGCCTGGGGCGTGGTCTGAGCAGGACACGGCGATTTGAATGCACGGCTGAGGCTGAGACCCACCGCTCTTGCCCCTGTCCTTCTCCGCCTCCCCACAGCCCCCGCCCCGGTCCAGGCCTCCTACCGGGACAATTCTGACAGTCCTCAGCCTAGGCTCCAGGGCAGCGCCCCCGCCCAGGCCGTCCCCCACACTCCAGCCAGAGCGGCTTTCCATAGCAGGGAAATATCGCGCCCACCATCATCAAGATGCACCAAACATCGTAGAAATGAAATTCTCTAACTGATCCCCATACACTGGACCTTACCAATTAAAGGCAACGCCATCTCTTTGGGGTTACCTTGGTCTCTTTCTCTGTCTTTCAAAGGTTCTTTGTACCTCCCACCCCATATTTCCTTCCTCAGGTGGTTCTTGGGGTACACGAGGGGCTGCTGCTAGTCCACATGGGTCCTCTGGCCCACCTCCTTGGCCTCAGGTGCCCTGGACCCCTTATCTCCAAGCTTCAGATTCTGTTTTCACAGAAGCTACAGGTGCTGTCCTTGGCCCCTCTGGCCAGCAGGTGTGTGCCCACATCTCCTGCTGCTGATGGGGGACCCTGCCATTAGCTCTCTGTGGCCTCCTTGCCATGATCCTCTCAGTCCCTCTGAACCCCACTTTGGGAGGCACACGTGGACTTCTGGGACTTGTGTCCACCACCTACAGGTCATGGGGAGCTGGCTGGGCTCTCTCGGACTTGCTGGTCTGGACACGTCCCGTGGTTGGCCTGAGCTACCACGCCCTGAGTTCCCCCTTTACTTCCCTAGAGCGCCCAAGAGAACTTCTGTTTTCTCCCTCGTTGCAGCCAACCAGCCCAGCAGCGTTTCCCCCCAAGCTGGTCCCCCTTCCTCTCCTCCCGTCCTCGCAGGAAGGCCTCCTGGTTCCGCTGTCTCTGGGCTGGGTGCTTCCCTGGCATCCCATGGCTCCCTCTAAGGCTCTTAGGAAAGTTCTCTGGTCTAAGTGGGTCAGGCCTGGCTTGTGAATACAAAGGGAGCTTTGGACATTTTTAAGAAAGCTTTTCTTTCTCCACTAGGCTGGCTTTTGAGACAATTATCTCCCAGCAAACGAGAAAGCCAGGCTGGTTTGGTTCGGAAGAGTATTTCCTCGCTCCTTCCCTGGGGAAGCCCCCTGAACGGTCTCCTACAGTGAAAAAGCTTCAAGGCACATGCCTGAGGGCAGAGGAGGTGAGAATTAAAAGCAGCCTTTTCCCACACAAACACCCACCAACAGTGAAAGGATAACCACACTGCTGCACAGCCTTGCAAGGGAGTATTACTTTGTAGCAAAAAGGGTTCCACCGCAGACAACAGGAGGGCTACCAGCATGGTGCTAAGTAAAAAAGCCAGACACAGGAGGCAGCCGTGGCGATGCAATTGATGAGAAAGTCTAGACAGGCAAATAAGCAGACCTGAGAACAGACTGGGGGCAGCCTCTGCTGGGGGAGGGGAGGGGCGGGGCCTGACTGCAAAGGGGCAGGGCGGACCTTTGGGGGTGATGGAAATGTTCCATGCCTGGATTATGGTCCTGATTATACAACTGTATATCCTGGTCAAAAGTGATGTACTTGTACACTTAAAATGGGTGAATTTTATAGGTAAATTATTCTTTCATAGAGATGATTTCAAATAAAAACTTTAAAAATACCAGTTTCATATTTTAAAACATCAACCTCACTTTGTATCTAAAATTGGCATCCCGTCACCCAAGTCTCCATTGCCAACTCCCCACGGCCCTTGAGTTCAAGTTTAAAATCTGCACTGCTCTCTCCCTCCCTTCATCTGCTAACTCAAATTCATTCCTGGACACTCAGCTTAAACCTTACCCCCTAACACAGGCCCTTCCTGAACCCCGAGACTGGGTTAGATGTCCACGTGTGGTAGCCCTGCAGACACGCCCACCCTCCTTTGCACATTGTGATTGCTTCTCTGCTTAATTGCCGTTTTTCTCACAAGATGGTACGTTTGGGGTCCCTGGGCCCCAGTACGGTGTCCAGGGCAGAGTGGGGCCTCCAATGAATGTTTGCTGAGTGGGTATCCAGGCTCTCGGTGAACGTCTGGTGAATGAACAAACAAAAGAGCAGGGAACGGTTTGGCGGGGCTGGGGCGTTGTTTGCCTGGAAGGGAAGACAGGGCACAAAAACTGAGCAGAGATCTAGGGAAAAGCCACGTGAACGAGGCAGAAGGAATTCAGAAAAGAGAAGGGGATGTAAAAAGATGTTTTGTGTTGTGAGACCAGCCCAAGCAAAAGCTTGGAGTGGACATATCACAGCGTGCGGGGAGGGGGTGGGGGAGTCAGGAAGAGACAGGCTGCCCCCAACCAGGCTCAGGCACGTGAACGAGCCTTCGCGGAGGACCGATCACACGCCCAGAGCCCAGAACCGCGGGGAAGTCGTGAGAAGGACGGGCTGTTCCCGCTTGTCTCCACATCACATTTCACTGCCCCACACATTAGTCTCTGTCTTGTAAAGATCGATTCTGTATTGACAGTTTCTGTCTGCACCCAAACAGGCAGAAAAAACCAGCCCTGCTGGAGGGGCCCGACGACAACTGGATTTACGACCGAATCTCTAAGAACACGGACGGCCAAAGTGCACCGGCCCTGCCGGGGGTCCCAGGGCTCCCAGACACGCAGCTCCTGGTCGGAAAAGCAAGGACAGGTCGGGGGGGACAGGAGCAGTCCAGTGAACCAGTGTTCACGGGTATCTCCACCGTGCCAGCCTCGGGGGCTGCGGAGAAAACGGAAACATCCCCCTGCCACGGGCAGCCCTCAGACCTGCCAACAAACATGACCGAATACCTTCCATGTGTCTTCAATAATGTTTGCTGAGTTTTAGTTACTTAACAAACACTTACATAGTGCGCGCCGTGCGCCAGGAAATGTTCTAAGTACCTTACACAGATTAACTCAGTTAATCCTCAAAACGCCCATTATCATTCCCATTTTGCCAATGAGGAGACTGAGGCAGGGAAAGACGCAGAAACTTGCCGACGGCCCACACCGCGGCTGCGTGGCAGAGCCAGAAGGCGAACTCCGACCGTGGGATTCGGTCCTGTGTCCACCCTCCCCGGGCTGGGCTGCCTTGCTTCTGTAGCTGTCGGGCTTCATTCATTCATTCTACAATTGTTTAGTGAGCACCTACTATATACCAGCACTAAGTGTGAGAGTAAAGCCTACCACTAACATTTAGGGAGAACCGACTATATGCCTCAAGGACAAGTCCAGTCTTCCTCAGCTCTGCACTGGGCCTAGGCTGCAGCACATAGTAGGGGCTTGATCATGTGTGCTGGGTAACCGAAAGTGCCGGGTATTGGGAAAAAGTGCCGAACTTGGAGCCTGAGAACTTGGATCCCCCCCGCTGGGAAGGAAAATGTTTTGACATGCTCATCCATATTCAGGTATGTTACATACCCCAAGGGGCTTATATTGCAAGAGTGGAACTGAGATAAGACCATAATATCCTCCAAAAGAATGAAGTATTAATGGTGGAATTTCAGGCATCCACAAAGGAGATAATTTGGTGGGTGGGTGGCCCCCAAGCACGCCCTGTCGTTGATCGCCTCCTCCGAGCGCCTGGGAATGGGGCAGACGTTGTCTGCTGGAAGGTGCCAAGCGCTCCGCTTGGGGGCTGTGAGTCACTGGCTGGTCACACTGGAACCTGGTGGGGAGGCAGACGAGCACGCCCACCCTGCAAACAGATCCGTCCCCTGGGAAGAGGCAGGGTCTGTGGGAGCAGAGGAAGGGCCTGGCCCTGCAAGCCATCGGAGGCGGGAGCTGCCAACAGCTTGTCTTGGGCCTGGACTGGGACTGGTGCGTCTTCTCTGTGCCGGCTGAAGTCTGGGGAGGGGCTCATGGAGGATCTGGGACTTGGGCAGGAGCCTGCGTCACCTGAGGTACTCCCAGAGTCCCCCTCGATAGCTTTGCCTCCTGGCTCAAGGCACAGGGTCAGCTGGGGGAGGTAGGATCTTCCCAAGTTCACTCTGCACAGCACAGAGGTGGGATGGGGGGCAGAGGCTGCTGGATGGGCCTTCTGTCCCCCAGAAAATGATACCCACTGAGAGTGAACGGTACCCCGACACATAGCACCTTGTTTTACCGAATCCTCGCCCCCACCCTAGGAGGTGGGACTTCTGCAGAGGAGGAAATGAGGCCCAGAGAAGCGAAGGCAGCTGCCTGGGGTTAGCTCAGCAGGACCTGTGGTCAGCTGTGAGCCTGCTGCTTCCGAATCAGGAGCCTGAGCAAGAAACCGCCGTGCTGCGCTACCACCCGCCAGAGAGTCCTTGCTGCCCATCTCTGCCCTGAGTCTGGACCCTGACGTGGGTGGTGGCCGCCCACACTGATCCACAGTTCAGCCATCATGTCGGACACCAGAGTCTGCTGAAAGCTCTCCTTGGACGTCGGATCAGAGTCTTTCAGGGCAGCCCATAACGGAAGGCAGTGAATCCTCCACCCATCCAACACTCACGACATCCAGGTCAGCCCCGCCCTCTCTGGCGTCTCTCCAGCCTCCCCCAGGCCAGCTGCCTCGCGCCTATCATGCCCAGCCTCCTCCCCGCCAGGAGCTTCCAGCCAGATGGCTTGGACGCTGCTGAGCACACCTCGACCTTCTCCCAGGTAGAAGAGGTGGTATTTATGGTATGAACTTCCCCCATTAGCAGTTACAATATTCAGAGTTAGGCACTGCCCTATCTTGAAATATTGGCCGCATGGCTTCCCCCCCTTGCATCTGGTGGTGGTGTTAGAACCAACCTCAGGGGCAGCTTCCTGCAGTGCAGCAAATCCCAGACAGTGGCAACGAGGGAGACCCTGAGAGTCCATTGAAACCAACTTCTTCATTAACCGATGAGGAAACTGAGGCCCAGTGCAGATCGAGGATTTCCCCCAAGTCACGCAGCCACATCCACTTGGGGCTAGAATCCAGCTCTGTCCAACCCCAGTGCAGTGGCCACTTCCTAAAGTCAGGTCTCCGGAAGCACCAAGAGACCTTTGGTGATCTCCAGTGTAGACGCTGCCTCTAGGACCCCTCCCCTGGGCCAGGTGGAAGGCAGCTCCTGTCCTGTTGTTCACATCCCTGGATGCCCAGCCCCATAAACAAAACAAACATTTCCCAATACCTCTTCCCCCCCTTAAAGGAAGTGCTAATTTATTCTCTATTATGCAGGCCAACTTGACCAAGAGATATGGCCAGCTGAGCTGAGAGTGGAAGACCAGGTGGGCAGCAGCCTTCCTGAGAGCTAGGGGACTGAGGTGTCCCAGCTTGCATCAAGGTGCTATGCCCTGTCCAGCCAAGGGGCCAGGAGAGGAGAGATGCAACCGCTTCCTGGTGGGTGCGGCCAGCGGACCCTGTCTGGCAGTCCTCTGGCTGGGAGGCAGGGCTTCTTCATGAAGCTGCGCTCGGGTGGGAGTAGGGGTGGGAGGGGGTGGTCCCCAGGCACCAAATTAAGAGTAAAAAAAAACAAACAAACTCAAGTTCAGGGGAGGGGGGCGAAACCCTAGAGCATGCCTGGCCCTGCCAGCTGGTCAGCATCCAACTGTCCAGGGGTTGGCTGTCTGTCTTGGGTTCCATCACATGTGGGCCTGTCATGAAAACACAGATCCCTGCAGAGAACGCTCATAGCTCTGAGAGCTCCCTCTCAACTCCCAATTGTTAGTTATTTTCAATGCCTCTTTCTCTCCTGCCTCCCCATCACGCAAGCCATCAGCCATCCCACCAGCTCCACCTTTAAAGTATATCCGGGATCTGGCTCCTTCTCACCATCCATGTATCTCATTTCTTCCCCGTTCCAAGCCACCATCATCTCTCGCCTGCAATACCACAACAGCCTCTCCCTGGGCTCCCCACTTACACTCTTGTCTGCTTAGCTATCTTCCACGCAGCAGCTAAAGGCATCATTTAAAATGGACATCACATCTCTTTCTTACCTTGCTTAAACCTGCCGATGGAATACACCTTCAAGTCCTCGCAGTGACCTCCCAGGCCCTGCTCGACCTGGCCACTGCCTGTCCCGCTGACCTCATCTCCTATGGCTCTGCCCCTCGCTCATTTCACACCAGACCCCTCGACCTCGTTGCTGCTCCTCGGTTTGCCCCACACATGGCTGCCTCAGGGCCTTGGCACATGCTCTTCCCTCCAATATTCCCAGCGTTTCCCTGTTGTCCTCATTCAGACCACTTTAAAACCCCCCCTCCTCCAAGAGCCCACCTCTGACTGTCTCATCTAAAATCACGTCCCTGGTCCAGCCGCTCTCTGTCTCGGTCCCTGCGGTGTTTCGTATGATTTGTTTATGTGACGCTGGCCCCTCTAGAATGCAAGTCCTATGAGGGTAGAGGTTCTCTCTCTCTGGGTCTTGGTGCCTGGGCCACTGCCTGGCACACCAGTGGAGGGGGGTCTCAGTACATATTTGTTGAATGAATATTCTCTTGCGCGGAGGCTGCGTTTGCACACGTAGCATCACTGCCTGCCTGGATGATGCTCCGATTAAGGGAAGGCGTTGCGTCCCCCAAAAGCAACTCCCGAAGGGGTGTCCACACACTCCTGAACCGTCGCGATTTTGTTGGCGTACGTGAGGGGTGGCAAACAGTGCCTTTCTTCCTTGCATTCTGCCCTTCCGCTCCCACGACAGACGTTATTCATAGGGCACGGTTAACCGGGCTCCTCCCAAAGGAAGGTTTGACATCTCGGACAGGTGATGTCATGGACTGTGTGTTTGAGTACCGCCCCCTGAAAATCACATGTTGCAACCCGAACCCCCAGTGAGACGGAATTGGGGGGCTGAGCGGTGACTAGGTTTAGAAGAGGTCAGGAGGGTGTCGGCGCCCCGATGAGAAGAGAAGGAGGTGAGAGCTCTCGCTTCTCACCACGTGAGGACACGACAAGGAGGCAACCGCCTGCAAACCGGACCGGGGTCCCCACCAGGCGCTGGATCTGTCTGCAGCTTGACCTTGGGCTTGCCAGCCTCCAAAACTGTGAGATGTGAATGTTTAAGTCACCTAGTCAATGGCAAGGTGTCAGCAGCCAGCGCAGTAAGACAGGTGAGGGTCTGCCGGGGTGGCCCTCGTCGCAGAAAGCACGTGGGCCGTGGAAGTCTGGATATTTTCTTAGACGTGACTCACAGCCAGGAGAGACCACGCGTGTGGCAGAGGACAGGATGCCCAGAGCAGCAGGATGACCCGTCTGCAATCGACGAAATGAAGTTCAAGCAAGATTGATACTGCTCTTCGCTTAAGTCCCGGAAAATCAAGCATCACAGCTTATCCTACAGAAATGTAGAATGTGGGTGGTGATTTATGCCTGAAACTCTTTCCTGACCTTATTTGCATCTGTGAAAAAACTAGAAACAGCTTCGTTTGCAACAAGAAGCGGGGGATAAGTCAAGTCTTGTATCCCCGCACGACGGATTGCTTGGCAGCCTCGGCACAGATCGGCATCCGGGCCCGGCCGCCCTTCGTTGTGGGGGCTGCCCTGTGCATGGTAGGGCGCTAGCAGCCATACCATGCGCCCCGCCCTCCTCCTGCGAGGACCGAAAATGTCCCCAGACATTGCTGAATGCCCTCTAGCTGGCAAATCACCCTCAGTAGAGAACTGCTATACATTCAAGAATAATAGCAATTCTTAACATCGCAGGAACTGCTTGTGCTCTTATGCTGGGTTAAAAAGAAAAAGATGCAAAATGGGTCTGCAACTGTATGTGGACGTAAAACAGAAAAACGCTGGGAAGGAATCATACCGGGATGCTTCCAATAATCTCTAGGTGGTAGCATTGTGAAAGATTTTCTTTTACTTCTTCATTTTTGCTTTTAAACATCCATCCATTCAATAAATACTTATTGAGTGCCCACCCCATGCCCGGCATTGTTTGGGGCTCTGGGCACAGGCTGTGCACAGACACACACTGGCATTCTACGGAGCTCTGCCCTGACATAGGTCAAGTTCCATGGGATCGGGGGTGGGGGCAGAGAAGAAACCCAGAACCCATGAAGAACGATACTCTGAGACAGCGATGGGAGCTTCGAGGACCATAAAGTGAGGGGAGAGCCAGCCTGGCCCTTAGTACCCACTCAGTGAATATTTCTTGAATGAATGAAGAACCCTTAAGAAATTTTAAGTAGTGCAGCTAAACGATCCGATCTCTATTTTTAAATAATTATTATCCAAAAAACTCAGTTTGGAAAAGATCATACATGTCTGTTCTTACAAGAAGTCAAACAGCATAAAGGGAAAACTATCAGGGAGTCATAAAAGTCTCATGAATGCAGCCACTGCGAACATTTTAGTGAACATCTTTGTAAGCACACTTCCACTCTCTCTCTATTTCTGTCGATCTCTGCCTCTCTTTATAAATATATGAAAACATTTTATGCAAGTGGATTCCAACCATTCATGCTGATTTGTAACCCGCTCTTTTCCTGCCCTTTGTAATTTTATGCTCATCGCAAACTTTCCACAGTGGGCATATATTACTTTTATAATCCGGAACAGAAAAAAAAAGCAAAAAGACCACAAAAAATAAAGTGAAAACCCACAAATGCAGGATGAGGGATCCCTGGCTGAGCCGTCCGGCCGTGAAGAAAGGCTTGGGGTTTAGCTGACCGCAAACTCAGCAGGAGTTGACGGCATGATGTGGTTTCTAATTTCAGTTCAGTTCGTTTTATCAGACAGTTCTCCAGCTCCCACTATGGGAACAGCAAAGGGCCATATGAACAGGCTTCTCTGGGCTCAGCTCAAGGTAAAGGAGTATCTGCTCAGTTCCCTTTCTCGTGGCTTTTGGGTCAAGCTAATGTCCAAGGAGCACTTACTCTGTGCCAGGCACTGTTCTAAGAGATTCACAGAGATGAACTCATTCCATCTTCCCAGCAGCCCTGTGACATGGGTCCCCTTATTATCCTCATTTTGCAGATGGAGAAACAGAAGCCCAGAGAGGCTGCATGACTTGAGCAAGGTCACAGCCCTCGCAGACCCCACCGGCCGCAGACCGGCCTGCCCACACACGCACCACTCCCCAGAGGCCCCGCCCACAGTGTCTGCCCCTCCTCGCCCACCAACCCAATGCCTGAGACGACCGCACTAGACATGCGAGCAACTGAGCCCTCCTCCAAGGGCCGCTGGAACAGTGAAAGGGTCTGAGAGGGGTCCTTGTCAATTCATGCGTGCCCTGTCATGTGAGCTCTGGTCGCATCACAGGGAATTCACTCCTCCCTCCCGCTGCCTCCCCCTCCTTCCTGCTCCTCCTGGACCCAACTGCCCGGCCCCTCAGCCTCCCCTGCTCCACCTAACGGAGCCCATCTCTCTTCCCAGCAGCCTCACCAGCCTGCACTTCGCAGTTCTCCCAAGTCAGCTCAGCCCTCCTCGGGTCCACTCCCGCCCTCTGCTGAGGAGGAAACAGGGAAAGAACAATAAAAGTGGAGTTCGAGATGACGATAAGGATGGTTATGATGGTGACGATTGGTGGTGATGTGATGGTGATGATGATGAAGGTGATGATGATGGTGGTGATGATGAAGGTGATGATGATGCTGACAGTGATGATGATGATGATGTAGGTGATGATGATGGTGGTGATAATGATGGTAACAGTGATGATGGAGGTGGTGGTGACGAATGGTGATGGTGATGATGATGATGGAGGTGATATGATGGTAATGGTGATGATGATGGTGATGAAGTTGATGATGATGGTGGTGATGATGATGATGATGGTGGTGATGATGATGATGATGGTAATGGTGATGATGATGGTGATGGTGATGATGGTGATGGCGATGATGGTGAGCACCAGTGCAGCCCTTACTGAGCGCTCTCCTGGCCTCACCTGATGAGACTTCTCATCTGGTCTTCCCTGCAGCCATGGAGGTAGGCGCTCTTCCACTGGTAGTGGCATCAGCAGGATAACAGCGATACACGCTACTCATGAAGCACTGACTACATGCTCAGCTTGGGATAAGCACCTTCTGCTCACTGTTTCCTTCAGCCTAATGATAGGAGATACTCTTATCATGGCCATTTTGCAGGTGAGGAGAGGTTGAGTTGCTAAGTAAAAGAATAACTTGTGGATCAGACTTCAAAACTGGATCAGGGCAAAAAAAAAATGAAGGCAGGGAGACCCCAGAAATGCCTGTTAACCATGGCACAACCCCAAGTTCCCAGAGAAATGCCCTTGTGGGTGGAGGCACTGGATGGGGGTGGGGAAACATGCAGCTCTGCTCCCCTGAGCATCCTGCCCTGGAGCAGGGACCGTGGGCCCGGAGCTTGTGGCATTCTGGAAAGTGGGGACGGGTGTGGGCACCAGAGGTGCCGGTGACTTGACTGTGTCCCAGCAGAACTGTGGCAGCCTCGGCATTTTTGTGGCATAAGGTGAAAATTGGAGGCGTTAAAGAAAGGGAGAAAAGAGAAACAAAAGAAAAAGCAGAAGCAAGAAAACAATAAAATGTTACCATCTTGCAGGCTCAGGGCTGGGTGGTGAAAACACTAATGAGCCCAAGGTTCTGCAGAGCCCAGCGTCTAATTCAAACCAGACAGATAACAGCCCCGCCGCACTCCCGTCCCAGCTCTCAGAATGCTCCCTCAGAGCAAGGCTGGAATGGGAGCCCCCCCCCGCCCCGCCCACACCATGCGGCCCCTCCATCTAGCAACCCGCCTGGGGCCAGCCAGGGTGGAGGACGGCGGGAAACACCACCTGCTACCCAGCTTTGGAAGCCCGTGCCTCCCAGAATCAACCAGAAATATTCCTGCCTGTGTGTAAGGTGGGTGCTACAGCCCACCGTGTAATGAAAACCCTGGACGTGGGGTCAGCTCCTGGCCTGCAGGAGATGGTTGCTGACCTCTCTGAGCATCAGTTTCCCCGTCGGAAATTGGGGGCATTACCACGTGGCCTGTTTTCCTCACATGATGGCTGGAGGTCCAGGTGAGACCATGCAAATCACTGTGAACCTCCAGGAACAGTGCTTAAGGCTGTTTGGCCATCTCCAGAGTGGTGCTTCACACAGAGCACAAGGGTACCTACTCCGAACAGATGAATCACAAGAATTTCTTAAGAGCTGAGAGCTCAAATTCCTACTTCTTCCATTGCCATTGATCTGAGGCTCCTGCCCCTTTTCACGTTTTGGTTGTAAGTGACAGGCGATGAGAATTGAAGGGAAGAGAGACAGAGACAAAGAGAGAAAAGAAACATGTTGCAGTGAAAATGAAAAGGCAGGAAGGAGGTGGGCCTAAGACGATCGGAACAGTGGAAAAATGATGCGTAACAGGGCAAAAGACACCAGGAGAGAAAGGGAGGTGGGGGAGACCAGTGGTGGGAACAGAGAGGCAGGGGCGGAGCCAGGAGCGGTAGGAGAGGAGAGGGTGGGGCCTGGACCCTGGGGCTCCAGGAGCTCCTGCCAGGTGATGCGGAAGAGTCTGAGGGCCAGTGGCCAGGCGTCCGGGGCCACAGAACCGTCCAACCACGCGGCTCTGGGTCTGGGTTGAGAGGAGAGCGCGTGCTCCCCACACCCCACCAGAGAGGAGACTGTTTGGTTCCTGACACCAGGGGCTGCTCCCTAGCACAGCTCAGTCCAGAAAGCCCAGCAACTATTTCCCACTCAGAGAGAGGGCTTTGTGCACAGATGGGTGATTTCTAGAAGGTCTCGAGCTGGTGGCACCTTGAAGGCCAGGTCACCCACCCTTTCCTCTCCTACCATCCATTCTGAGGCTTATTCAAGGCCCAGGGTGAGGAGGCCAGCCCGCATCACAAAGTGGGTTGGTGGCTGTCCGGAAGCGTAGCCCGAGCCTCCTGGCCCTGGAGAGGAAGGGCAGGGACTGAGTGGGGCAGGGAGTGAGCGGAGGTCTCAGTGCTGGGAGGCTGGGGGAAGAGGGAGACCAGGGAGCCTGGGATTGGAAGGAGGAGGCTGGGGGAACGAGGGAGAGTGGGGTGGGAGTGCATGGGTGGGGGGAGAATGGAGGCTGTCCCCTCTGCCCAAAGCCACCTTTACATTCACAGATATGTCCCCAGCACCTAGAAGAAGGCTGGAAACATGGGAGGTATTTAATAAATAATTTGTGTCAGACCCCGAGGCAGAGGAAAGCCATCTGGTGACCCGTCTGCCCTTGACCAGAGGGTACCGCTGGCCGGTCTTGGGCCCAGTGTGCGCTGGGACAGGGTTAGCTCCAGGGTGCGGCGGAGCTGGGAGCAGTGCTCCGGCCTGGGGTAGGGCCGAGCCTTCGCCCAGGCTGCGGCTGGTGGGGCTGAGCCTAGGCCTTGGTCGGCCGAGCCGAGGTCCGGTTGAACGTGGATGGGGCTGGCGCTGGGGCAGTGCCGGTGGTGTTGAAACTGGGGCTGGTGCCGAGGTTGGGCTGGGGTGAGGGCTGAAGTGGGTTTGGGGCAAGGTGGGTACTGATGTGCAACCTGAACTGAAGCTGCTTGGAAACGACCTTGGCACTTGGACTGAGGCTGGTTCAAACAGGGCCCAGGGCTCCCTTCCTTCCATCACCCTGGTCCTGTACCCCTCCACACCAGCACTGGGCCCTTCCCGAGGCCCTGCCTGGCCCGCAGGGGCCCAAGCAACAGGCCACATCCCAACCTGGTGCTGTGGCCTGCGATGCAGAGACTCGGAGGTGTTCCTGGGCTGCCAGCTGGGACAGAGCGCCCTCACAGCTCTGTTGGACGGCCAGAAGGGATGGGCCCCGCAATTTACTGCCTTTTCAAGGGAAATACATCGCGTGACACTTTCTGTCAGGCAACAGCAAATGCTGATGGTGCTGCAGCTTCCTGAGCCCCTGGGCAGTGGGGCAGGGCTCCTCCCAGGGGCCGCCCCAACCCCTGAGAGTCATTTCTGCCCCTCAGGCCTTGGCAGGGAGGCCCCCAGTCAGAAGTCTGCCGACTGGGAAGAGGGGACACCCGCTGTCGGAGTTTCCACGTTTGGATCAGCTCTGGGACCCGTGAATCCGTTACCTCTTTTCCCTGAGCCTTGGTGGTTTTCATCTCTCTCAGATGCAGATAATTTGTCCCCCCAGAGCTGTTGAGAGGTTGTGCCCCTCAGTGTCTGGCTTATAGGACAGACTTCCTGTCCCTTCATTCTTGTAGAGGTCGGGAGATTGCACTCCGGACTCAGACAGACCTGGGTTTAAGTCTTGGCTTTGGCTCTCGTTATCTGGGGGGCTCCGAGCAAGTTACTTCGCCTTTCTGAGCTTCGGTTCTCTCATCTGTAAAATGGGCTAATAGAAGTATCTGTCTCCTCGGGTTCCTGGTCAGAGTGAATGGTTGCAAGCAACAGACCGTGGTTCTGTCTCTCATGGGTGCAGAGGGAATTTTTTTGAAGGATATTGGGAACCCATTGCATGGAGAGTAAGCAGGACGACCAGGTCGAGAGAGTGAGTAGAAAACAAGGGACAATGGAGGGCAGGGCGGCAGAGACCCGGAGCAGGCAGGAGCCACTAAAGCCCCCTGCACCTGCCCCTGCAACGCCTGGCCAGGACTCACTGGTCCCTGAGCCTTCAGGGCAGTTGCTCCCTGTTCACAGCCCAACCTGCCCATTTCTTTGGTTTCCATAGTGGGGACAGTGTGACCGCCCACCAGTCCACGCTCACTGGGGAGTCCCCAGGAACAAGCAGGCTGCCCCTGACAAAGGGGTGGAGTGAACTAAGCAGGTCTGTGACTGGGGTCTTCGAGAGGGCGATGAGACAACAGGCATCAATCCGCTGTGCCTGTCACCGAGTGACACTTGAGTTGCAGCCGCTAGTTGTCACAGCGGCCTCTCCTGGCGTGTTCCCTGCCCACAGAGACCCCTAAACTAAGAGGTGAGCGGGCTTTGCTGGGGGACTGGCCCACGAAGCACCATCTGCTCACCAGGCAGCTGGACGCAGAGGAACAAGCCCTGGACCGCCCCCCCAGCCCCCGGCCCCGCAATGAGCTACCAGTGTGGGTCTGAGCTCCCAGGCTCCGGGCGAGACACGGCCGCAGGGCTACCTGCCCTGGTCACCAGGACTTGGGAGGAGGCTATGTGACAACCCCTGGGGATGTTGTTTTAAAATTTTAATGTTTCCTCATAACATTTAAATCTTTCAAAAGAACTCGCATCCCACAAAATTCACCCCGTTGAAGTAGACAACCCAATGGTTTTCATTATAGTCACAAGGTTGTGCAACCATCACTGCTTTCTAATTCCAGAACATTCCATCAGCCCCCAAAGAATTCCTGTCCGCATTCGCAGTCATTCCTCCGTCCTCCCCTCCCTCCGCCCTGGCAGCTGCCGACACACTTCCTGTCCCTGCGGACTTGCCTCTCTGGACACCTCACGTAAGTGGAATCACGCACAATGTGGTCTTCTGCGTGTGGATTCCTTCTCGTGGCACGGTGCTCTCAAGATTCATCCGTGTTGTGGCGTGTGTTAGTACGTCATTCCTTGTCACGGCTGAGTACTATTCCACTGGAGGGACAGGCCACACTTTGTTTACCGGTTCACAGAGGATCCCTGTCAGTTCACGCAGGCCCTGCGCTGGGGCCGCAGGCGTTCTCAGAGGGAGGAGGCCAGAGCAGAGCCGGGAGGGGAGGCCCCGTCTGGACAGGGAGGTGTGTGAGGCCGGAGCAGATCCGTCTCCCGCCCTGTGTACCCTAAAAACACCTGAAGGCATTCTGGAAATTCCCTGGACTCTGAGAGTGGAGAATTATTGCTGCCTAGACTCCAGGTTTTCCATCCCCTCTGCCTCATACCCTAGGCTGGTGTGGGCACTGGTGGGAACTTCCTGGAGGTGGGGAGGTAGCACCTGGACCAGGCACACGGTCAGTGCTCTGCAAATACGTGGTTGGATACTAGATGGAGGGAGAGAGAGATGGATGATTGGCTGGAAGGACGCGAAGGTAGGTGAACAGAGGAGACATGGACGGCTGGGAGGTTGGGTTCCTGAGTGGGCTGGTGAGTGGAGCTGGCCCTGCGTTCTTGCCAGGACCTCCTTTACGCAGGAGAGAGAGAGAGAAACTTTTTACTGGGAGAGGACTCCTAGCCCAAGGCATCCTTCAACCAAAGGACCCGTCATTTATCTACTCGCTCCTATTCAGGAAGAGCAAGGATGGAATCTCAAATCTCTGGAATTTCAAGTCAAGTCGATCGAATTGTGCTTGGCACAGAGCTGGATACTTGGTCCATTGTCAGAGACCGGGTGAATGAATGAATGGCTGAAACAGCGGCACGAATCTATTTCCCACCCACTTTACAAATTAGGGGAGTGGCACTCACTTAGAAAGGGGGAAGGTGACACCCAGGTCACCCGGCAGACCCGGAGCAGAGTGTGGTGCGGAGTCGAGGCCAAATGGAAGTCCAGGCGATATCCTGGCTCCTGGTCTCATGGGGGACATCTCATGTAAACCAGAAGAGCCATCTCCAAGTCCTGCATTGTGTGTTCTCCTACCCATGGCAAGGAGGTCACTGACCTGACCGTGTGTCTGGTGTTTGGGGGGGGCTGTGCATGCGCATGCTCAAGAATGGGAAGGCAAATGTGTCTTGTCAGCAGCTCCCCCTCCCCGTGTCCAGCTGCAGCATATCAGGTGCATGGGGCACGGAAGATAAGCTGGTTTTGACACATTGCAGATGCCTTCCTACCTCCCAGGGAGGTTGTGACAGCCCCGTGTGACAGGGACAATGACATCCAACATCTGGGTAGCATGTACATGAGGCAGTGACTCTGGCCGTGTCATGGTAAATGCTCAGTGAATGGTGGCCACGTTTGTTAAATAGTGACAGTCTCCGCGGCCCAGGCATGCTTAGCAGGCTTCATGCTTCCAGTGCCGTGGGGCTGGGTACCAGGAGGTCAGGTTCAGGTCCCAGCTCCGCCAGTCGCTCCCTGTGTGGCCCTGGACGTCTGGCTCCCTTGGGCCTTGTCTTCTCACCCGCAGAACGGAGATAACCATCCTCTCGTCCCAGGGCTGCTGGGGAAACAGTGACAGAGACAGGCTCTGCGGGACTTGGCGTGCTGTGGACCAAGCAGAGGGCAGCAAACCACCATGGGCCAAACCTGGCCCATCACCTGTGTTTGTAAATAGCATCTGACGGGAACACAGCCGCCCACGTTCAAGCGAGTGCTGTCTGGCTGCTTTCACACTGGAATCACAGAGCTGATCGCAGAGGTTCTGGGCCGACCGAGTCAGAGATGTTTACTGCCTAGCCGTGTGCCGGGAAAGCTGGCCACCTCCTCCACCGAGCCACGACTCCGGGGTCTTCGCGGCAAAGGCCCCCGCCCCTGCCCTGGGAGCTTGTTAATGTACTGTTCCCAGGCACACCAAAAGCTTCCAATTCACAGGTTTGGGAAAAGCCAAAGAATCTCCTTTTGATAAATGTTCCTGTTAATTCTGATAAAGTGAGGCTCCTAGTCCAGGTTTGAAACACCCTGGGATAGACAGACCTGGGGTCAAATCTGTGCTCCACCATTTCCCATCTGTGTGACTGTGGGCAAGTTACTTAACCTCTCTGAGCCTCAGTGCCCCCATCTACAAAATGGGGATGCCAATGCCTGTCCCCGGGGGCCGCTGGGAAGATTCAGAGATTCTATAACGCGCTCTGTCTGGCTGGTGCTCAGTAACTGGCCACGTTCTTTCCTTTCTGCATCCCTGGACATCCTCTCTGTGTCCTGGGCAAGAGGCTTCCCAGTTCTCGCAGCTTCTCGGGTACCCACCCTCCATCTTTGCAGGCAGGTCCTGCTTCGCCAGCGTTTGGTAAGAGGCAGCGTCAGAGGGTGTGTCCGGTGGAGCCTGAGTCAGCGTGTTTCTGACACTGAAACTGCCACCAGCTCTGTGTTTGCACACTTACTCTCATAATATTTGCTCTCTGCAGCCATTATGTGCCCAGGGGCTGACGTCAGATGGAGACAATCAGCTCCCCACCAGGGCTTTCAAGAGCAAGGTCGGCACCACCCCGTCCGCCTCCGCTGTCCCGTCCCTTCTCTCCTTGTCTGAGTTTCCTGAAGTAACCACACTCCAGGTGCCAAGTGGCTTGGCAAAACGTGTTGGTGTGAGACCAAGAGAACAGGTAGATTCTGGTCCCACCCTGTCACTGACCTTGGGCTACCTTGGGCACGTCTGGCTCTCTCCCTGGGCCTCAGTCGCCTCACCTCTGCCCTGAGAGGCCTGCCCGACCTGGTCTCCTGGGCTCCTCTGGGCATTACGCTTCCACGGCTCAGGGACTCCAAGACCCTCCTGGGTAGGAGATTCCAGAACGTACCTGCTGTTCCCTCCACCCTTCTCAAGCTGAGAAATAGAACAGAACTTGTGAAAACTACACCATGCTTCTATTTATCTACAGCCAAGCAAAGAGCAGAATCTTTCTCTCATCAAGACAGGAAACAAAACCCGAAAAACTACCAGCCCTTCTGTTAAACCATCTCCTGGAGGCGAGTTCCCCCACCACAGGGGGGCACCCCACATCCCGAACACCTCGGGAGCCTGGGGATGGGCCGTGAGTTGAGCAGTTCCCGCCGGCCACTGCCTCATACTGAGAGCTCGGTCAAGTTGCAGGGAAAGCCACCTGCATCCAGGGCCAGCTCTGCTTCCTGGGGAGGAGGGAAATCATGCTCAAGGCCAAGGGCAGAGGAGACTGCAAAGCCCCCGGCCCCACTGAAACGTTCTTCCGTGCCAAGGACACACAGGGCGGGGCAAGAGCAGGTTTACGGTGGTGTGTATGCAAAACATGCTTTATTCTTGTGTTATTATTTATGAACCATTGTATTGTTTTCCAAACAAACAACGGTAAGCCTGCTTTTGCCCCGCCCTGTCCTGGTCCATGGGAAAGCCTCTGGGAGGGGAGCCCACACCCCCAAAAGGCTAAATAAAGGGCACTCAGCTGAGGTCTCAGCCTGAAAGGGGTCAGGAAGACATACCAGGGCCCCTCCTGCCTTGGAAGGAGGCCATGGGAGGCTGGGTGGGGTTGAAGGCAAGTCTGTGGAGCCAGATAGACCCAGGTTTGGATTCACAAAGGCCACCAATGGCTGGGTGACCCTGGGCCAGCCATGTCACCTCTCTGGGCCTGGGCTTTGCCAACTGCGAATCGGAGGTGGGGCCCCTGTGGGAATGTAGACGGGGCGGTCTACGGAAAGTGCCCGAGCCAGTACTAAGCTCTCTGCGGGCCCCGCTGAGGGCTCCTCTCCTTCCCGGAAGTGTGACTGAACCGTTCTTTGAGGGTTCGAACAACACACTCAATCCGAGTTCTTGGAAGCACTCACGCGGGCTCTCCCCTTCAGAGCAGTTCTCACAACAGGCCCGAGAGGCCAACGTCCTTGTCCCCACTTTACGGCTGCTGAAACGTCCTGCTGGCCCCACCTGGCTGGAGTGGGCCGGCTGTGTCCTGAGGCCTCCCAGGTGCTGGCCCCTAGCCTCGCAAGTGCTGTTTAGCCTCAAGTGGCCAGTCTGGGCTGTGTCCCAGGGAGGCTCAGTTGGAACTGTGAGGACACAGCGCCCCCCAGTGGCTTCCATGCAGCAGTGCGGGAGCCAAAGTTGGGGGAACCAATTTCACAAGGGCCACCGCAGCCCAGAGGAGGGGGTGCACAGTCCGGCTGCTGCCCTCCCCGGCCCAGTTGAAGGCCAGGGTCACTGGTTCCTTGACACCCCAATATCCCCTCTGTCCCCTGGCTCTTATAATTACATCATTTTAGTCTGGGAAGAAAATTAAACACCATGTAGACTAACTCTCTTTGCAGAGGAAGCTATTGAACCCAGAGCAGAAATGGCACAGCCACGGTCATATGTCACGTGTGAGGGACCCTGCCACTCACAAGCCCGAGTCGCCTCTCTGCCCCTTCGGCCTCAACAGGAAGTTCGGGGAGGCTGTACCCACCGACCCTGCATCTGCCCCACCCCCACCCCACCTCCCCCCATCGCCCTTACCATGCTTCCCCTGTGCAGGCTACTCAACCTCTCTGCCCCGTGTCCTGCTCTGTGAAGTGCACTTAGAATGGTGCCTGCGTCCCAGGGCTGGTGTGAGGACCAAATGAGGTGCGAGGGAGGGAAGGCCGGGCACAGCGCCGGCGGGTGGTAGCCAGCCCCCAACCATGGCAATGCCGCTGCAGTTTCTGTTCTTACTCGCTCGGTGCAGCTCATTCGCTGCTTCGCTTCTGAGGGGCACAGGCCTCTCCCCCTCCTCCTCTCACTCATGGGGTCATGTCATGGGGCTGGGGCTTCAGTCCCGGGTCTTCAAGAGGATCACTGAGAGGACGTGTGGAAAGCACCACTACAGTGTCTGCTGCACAGTAGGTGCTCAATAAATGGAAGTGATTCCTTTTATTATTATTCCCGCACACGACTGCATATTCCTGGAGGGCAAGACACATCTTACTCATCTTTATATCCCTAGCAACTGGCGTGAGATCGGGCCCACAGAGGAAGTATAATACAATAGACGTTTTTTAATACACAATGAATGGATGTGGCTGAAAGAGGAGAAAGAAATACACAACAGCTGCCCTTTGCCTGGTGATTGGGCTGTGACGGAAGCACACAGAGCACTTTCCCGAGCAATGTCACATACTCCTCGCCCCAGCACGGAGAGATTCTATACCTCTCCCTGGTTCCTGGGGGAGGGACCTGGCTCGGAGAGATTCTATACCTCTCCCTGGTTCCTGGGGGAGGGACCTGGCTCGGAGAGATTCTATACCTCTCCCTGGTTCCTGGGGGAGGGACCTGGCTCGGAGAGATTCTATACCTCTCCCTGGTTCCTGGGGGAGGGACCTGGCTCGGAGAGGCAAAGAACCCTGCCAGAGCCCCAAAGCGGTGATGCTGGTGACAGAGCTGACATTCGAAGTCACTTCCCTCTGGCTATGAATCCCACGCAGCTTCCACTTTCCCACACTGCTTCCTCCCAGGCAGAATAGCAGTCCACCTGGGATGGAGTCCGAACCAGCGTTTACTGAGTTTGCTGAAGTTGTCAGGTGCTCCCTACTTATCATCTTATTGAATCCTCTCCAGAAGGGAGGCTGCTCTCTGTAACCCTCATCATACAGGTGAGGAAACTGAGGCAGGTGCCGGCTCTTCACTGTCCTGTGAGCCGCTCTACCACCCAGATGCTGGTGGCACCCAATGCAGCACGAAGGGCGAGTCTGGAGGGGACACCTTGCATCTGAAAGTCCCTCGCATCTAAGGATGTCCCCAAGCATCCGGGGCTGGGGCATTAGGGTGCCCAGGAAACGTCGCTGTGTTACAATAACAGAATCTCTCATCATAGATGCTCTGTGATAATATCCTACAACGTTTCTCACATTGTCCCAGCACCTTACAGTTTTCAGAACATGTCTGCTGGCACAACCAATTCTTCCTCACCCAAGTCCTTCCACGTAGGCAAGGCAGAGAGT
Source organism: Micronycteris hirsuta (assembly GCA_004026765.1). Taxonomy (NCBI): domain Eukaryota; kingdom Metazoa; phylum Chordata; class Mammalia; order Chiroptera; family Phyllostomidae; genus Micronycteris; species Micronycteris hirsuta. The sequence goes on from PVJI01001749.1 coordinate 145,048, forward strand.
ATTGTCACAACCTCACAAAGAACTGGCGTCAGAGGAGTTTCTCGAACCCCCTCGAGGTCCTGTAGCTAGCAAGTGGTGTTTCCCAGAGGCACCACCTAAGTTTTTGTGACTCCTGATCTGTGCTGTTTCTCACGCACCTGCAGCCTCTCTGATACAATGTAATTAGTACAGGTGTTGCTCAGTAGGTGGGTGTGAGTGGCCATGGAGAGGCGGAGATGGCGGAGAGGAAAGGAAAAAGAGAAAGCAGTACGACGCAGGGATGGGGGTGACTGGGAAAAGAGGCTCTGCAAGGGACAGTCGAGACCATCTAGGGCCAGGGATGTCAAACTCATTTTCAACGGGGGCCACACCAGCCTCAAGGTTGCCTTCAAAGAGCTAAATGTAATTTTAGGACTGTATAAATGTAACTCTTCCTTAACTCGGGGCAAGGAGCTCGGCGCTGCAGCCAGGTGGAAACAGGGTGCCCATCAAGATAAAACAAGGTGGAGGGCCGGAATCGGCCCGTGAGCCTTGTGTTTGCCACCTGTGAAGGCCTTTCTGGGCCTCACCCCAGCTTCTCTGCTCGTCCACACGCCAGGCTGCCATCCCAGATGCTGGCACGAGAGGGCGCCCTTGGATAGGGAACCGACTGCAGTGAACGAGGCCAGGCTGGGACGCCAACTGGGACTGCTGACAAGGGACCTGCAGTTTCTGTCCTGATTCTGGTGAAGAGGGTGTCTTCTCACATCAGCCTGCATTTCAGAAAGACTGCACCAAGCCTCCTCAACTAAAATCCCAGGTCAGTCCTCTCCAATCCAGAAAATGGAGGCACAGGTTAATCAGGAGTGCCCCATCACCAACCGGGCACGTCCGGATATGGGCGAAGGCGGGTTTTCCTCGAAGCCCAGGCCTTCCGAGTGGGTCCCCAGGAAATGCAGGCTGGTGGGTTTCAGCAGAGATATTTCTTAAGCTTACTGAGCACTTCTGACGGGACACGCATACAAAGTCAGATAAAACACAGGACACCCAGTTAAACTTACATTCCAGATAAACAAGGAATAATTCATGAGCATAAGTATGTCCCACACACTGCACAGGATTTACTTCTACTAGAAAATTATGCCTTGCTTATCTGGAATTCAAATTTAACGGAGCAGCCTGTAGTTCTGTTCACCCAACCTGGCGGCCCCATCTGTATTATTCCATCCTTTCAGCCGCCAAGGAGGAAGGTTCTGGAACCACCTGCACTTTCACAGGCATCGTAACCAAGGTTCCAAGAGGCGAAGGAGCTTGCCCACGTTGCGTGGCAGGCGGGTGAGCGGTAGGGCCGTGGTTCCAGCGTGGTCTGTGCAGGTCTTGAGTCTGCGCCCTCACCGGTTTCCTCTCTGTCAGCTCGAGGGGCAGAGAAGAAAGGCTGAGAATTTCTGTTCTGTTGGGGAAGCGGCCAGTTAAAAGTGGGCTCTGAAGGCACCAGGAGTAAACATTCTCCTGGGGAGAACAGCTCCACTGTGACGCAGGAATGGGGCTTATTGTGGGGTGAGGAGGTGGCTCTGGAAACATCGCTGGGGGGAAGCCCAGGCCTGTCTGTGGGCTGTGAGACTGCAGGCAAGGTATTGAACCTTTCTGCGCTTTGGTTTCCCCCTTGAGAACATAGGAAAATACTATCGTGCCATAGGGTCGTGGGAACGATTAAATGAGATAATACGCATACAGCACTTAGAAGAGTGCCCGGCTCTTTTCAGCACCCCGAATTATACACATGAGCCCTGTGTGTGTCGCCCGACCGCCGCACTTCGCGAGGGAGAACGCCGGCGCCCAGAGCGGGAGCCGCCTTGCCCAGGGCCGCACAGCAGATGAGCGGAGTCTCACCCTCAGGTCTCCAAACTGAAGTCTGTGAGGCTACAGTCAAAAGGAGAGAGAGAAATCGGCCTCATGCGGCAGGTGAGAGCCCGCCACCCGATCCTCCATCCTGATTCCCCCCGATGGCTGGTAGAGAGGAATCCTACTGCTTCTGAGGTCATTGGTGGAATTTTATTCTTCTGGCTCTTGTTGAGCAATATACAATATCTTAAATGTATTTCGTTCCCTCCACATTTACTGGGGGCCACAGGCCAGACACTGAGTAGGCACCCAGGACAGAAAGGCAGGTAGATACCAAGACGCCCCAGGGTGATCGGCACCAGCAATGGGGAGGCCAGGGCCTGGGGACAGGGGTGCGGAGGAGGGGCACCTGGCGCGCAGGTGGGACTGGCCATGAAGCACTGACAGAGAAAGTGATAGCTGATCTGAGCCCTTCGGGACAAAGGTGGTGGGCCAGGTACAGAAGGGGCAGGAAAGGCCTTCCAGGCTGCAGGAGCAGCACATACCAACACCTAGAGCCAGACGGAAACCGTGCCGTCCTCTGCGGGGTTCGCGACATGCAGTGGAATCACGTCTGGGTGTACCAAGTGCTCCCCACGGCACCCCAACAGCTGGTTGTCCACGTCAAAAGTATGGAGACCACATCCGATTCCCACCTGTCCCTCAGCCCCTGCTCATCGAGTCCTGGAGCCGTTGCCCTCCCGAGCCCCGCTCTGTCCATTTTCTTACCACCTCTCACTACCACCCTCTCGAGCGTGGGTACCACATTAGCCTCCTAGCAGCCTGCAACCTCACTCCATCAGGGTCGTCATTTGTGATTCCACAACTAGAGTGATCATTCTAAGATTAGAACATCATCTCCCTGCGTGAAACCCTCCCAGCCACTCATTCATTCATTCACTTAATCAGTCCGTCAGTCACTTCTTCAACAAATGATGTTTGGCCCACCCTGTGCCACAGATGATTTACTCTAGCAGGTCGGAGGAACACCTCCAGACAGACAAAGTGCCTGCCCTCAGACAGCAAATACCGCGTTTAGCGCCGAGCCCCAGGCACAATCGGACAACATTTCCTCCCTCCCTTTTCACGCCCACACACCTCTCTGCAGGCTGCCCTGGAGCAGAGAAGTCAGGCCCCTCGATTTCATAACAGGAGCTTTCTCACCTATGCACTCAAGTTGGTGAAAAACGCAACCACAGAGACACCTCCAGAGACCCCGACTAGATCAGAGGTGATCTGGGGTCCCAGCTGACCCCAAGGCGAGGTCCTCAGACCAGCTTTTGCAAAACACCATCCAAGAACCCAGAGAAGGCATGCGCACTCCAGCAGAGGTCAAGCTGGATAGCACGGAGGGAATCAGAGCTCTATATAGGAAGTGTCCTGGGCAAGGTCTGGTGCAAAATACAAAATCTTGAATGTAAACCATCATTGTTGATATAAAACAATATCCCACAGGAGACAATATAACATTTTCTGAGTATACAAAACTCAACCCGAGACAGTAGGCTGGTTGTCCTTATAAAAAGCCAGGAGGTGTTTAGAAAAGCATGTATTAGCTGTGCAACCTTCTGCAACAAACTTGACCACTCTGTTCCTCTGTTTTCTCATCTGTAAAATGGAGACTCTATTCCCTATTCATCTGGTTGTTGTAAGGATGAAATGAGTTGATGCATATAAAGTGCTTAGCATGGCTCCTGGCGCAGGTCAGCTATGACCGGTGTCGTCATCATCATCATCATCACTTTTTAATGGGGATCACGGACCCCTTTAAACTGACGAAACATGTGCACAAGCGCACACACCCTCCAGCACCCGACTCCAGAGGTTCACAGAGTCCCTGAGGCTCGTCCATGAGGGCCCCAGTGATGCGGGGGGCCATGCGGGCAGTGCTCGGAACCCTCAACTCCAGGTTCGGCTAGAGAAGCTCCATGTTCACCTGCTTTGCATCTTTGTGCTCTGTACCTCCAGTGTCACATCATTCTGAATGTCGTATCTTTTTGTTTTAATATTTTATTTATTTATTTTAGAGAGAGGGGGAGGGAGGGAGGAAGAGAGGGAGAGAAACATTAATGTGTGGTTGCCTCTCATGTGGCCCCCACTGGGGACCTGGCCCGCAACCCAGGCATGTGTCCTGACTGGGAATCGAACTGGGACCCTCTGGTTCCCAGCCCGCGCTCAATCCACTGAGCTACACCAGCTGGGGCTGAATGTTGTATCTTTTAAAATATGAAAAATGCTCATCTTTCTCCTCTCATTTTGCAGATGAGGAAACTGAAGGTCAGAGAGAAGGCATCCAGCCCAAGGTCACACAGTAACTTCCGGGCAGAATCAGGACCAGAATCTGGACCTCCTGCCTCGCAGGTCAGGGACCCTGTCCTCGGGGAGAAATGTGAAAGGCAGATCGCAGAGGCCTCCGTGGGCGAGACTGGCCCCCCTGGAGTGGGCACAGCTCAGTGGATGAGAAGGTGGGTTTGGGAGGCGGACCTAGGCGTGAACCCTGAATCAGCCACTTAGCTTGAGTAAGTTTCTCAACTTCTCTGACCGTCAACTTGATAGTCTCTAAAATGAATCGGAAAGTACCAAGGTGTCTCAAAGTCCTTCCTCGTGAAGGGGCAGAGCTGGCTGCGGCATGGCAAAGGTTAATTGTGTTGTTTTATTTAGCGCCCATAAACTTCATGCTTATGGGAGTGAAATTTTGAGACACACGAGTAAGATCAGCTTCATAGGGTTATTGTGAGGTTTGAAAAGGGTGATGGATGTAACGAGATTCACTCTGTGCTTGGCACGGAGTCAACTTCTTTTTAATCATCTTTTGTCGTTATTCTATTACAGTTGTCCCAATTTTCCCCCTTTGCCTTCCTCCGCTCATCCCCCACCCCCCCGCCTGCTCCCACAGTCAATTCCCACACCGTTGTCCGTGTCTGTGGGTCATTCATGCGTGCCCTTTAACTGGTCCCTTCTTTCCACCGTTATCCCCTCCCCGCTGGTCACTTTCAGTCTGTTCCATGACTCCATGCCTGCGGTTTCACTTTGTTCATTAATTTATTTTGTTCATGGGATTCCTCTTATAGGTGAGATCATGTGGTATTTGTCTTTCACCACCTGGCTTATTTCACTTAGCAAAATATTCTCCAGTTCCATCCACGCTATCGCAAAGGGTGAGAGCTCTTTCTTTCTGCTGCACAGAATTCCGTTGTGTAAATGTACCACAGTGTTTGATCCACTCATCTACTGATGGGTGCTTAGGCTGTTTTGAGCACTTGGCTATTGTAAATAATGCTGCTATGAACATTGGGGTGCATAGGTTCTTTTGAACTGGCAAAGTCAACTTTTAATAAGTGTGTACTGATTTTAGGAATGTGAGATCATTGTCATTGTTAAAAGCAAAAACAAATAATTATGAGGCTTTGCCTGTTTCATGTGCCACAGAATCCCCCTGCACCTAGCGCAGTGCCCGGCACGTAACAGGGGTTCGATGAATAGTACTTCATAGACAGGGTGGAAAGATGAGCGGCAAAAGGGATATGTGCCTACTGGGTTCACTATAAGAAATGTACTGAATAGGAATATAATGGAGAGACTTTTACAAAATCCATCGGGAAAGTCCTCATTTGTGCTGTCAATGCATACTTACTGAGCGCTTTCTCTGTTCCAGGCGCTTTGCCCAGCGTGGGGGTGGGGCTGTGAACAGAGGAGACCAGGTCTCTGTTCTCACTGAGCTCACATTCTAGTGGGGGAGGCAGATAAACAAATAAACAGCGAATAGGATATAATACTAAGTGCCATGAAGAAAAATTAAGCAGAATAAAGGAGGTAGGGAGTAATGGAGATGCTGTTATAAGTGGTGAAAGCCTCTCCCCAAAACGGCATTTGAACAGACACGTGAGTGAAGCCATGTGGATATCCGAAGGAAGAGATTTCCACACTTGGAAACAGTTGAAAAGAGAAGAAATTACATTTCATTCAGTCCCTCGGCCTCCTTGTCAATCGACTGAAACGAAACAAAAGACTTTTTGTAGGGCATGGCGTGAAAGTCGAACAGAAATACACTCCACATGAAAAGCAAACCTTTAGTTAATCTGTTTTTGTTCTTATTGAAATCTTAAGTACCTTCTTTATCACAGATGGCTCCAAACCTGCAGGGAAAGGGATGCTTTAGAAACACAATGCCCACCGAGAAACAAACAAACCAACCCCCAGCGATGATGATAGCCTCACAAGAAATAACTCGGGATTGTGAGTGCGCTGCTTGATGAGATTAAACAGTTGGAGGCAAATGATGCTGGCCCCAAAGAGGAACATTTTCGCGTGAATCATTACACAGTCCCCTCGTTCCATCACATCAGACTCAGCGGTTTTCCGTTTGGGGAATCGTCAGGCAGTCAAGGAACAGTGCGGAGCGCCCAAGTATTTGTAAAACTGGGTGTTTTGTGGCTTGAAAGACGAATCAAGCCCAGATCTACACTTTATTTATTATTTTTAAAAGATTTTATTTATTTATTTTCAAAGAGAGGGGAAGGGAAGGAGAAAGAGAGGGAGAGGAACATCAATGTATGGTTGCCTCTCACATGGCCCTCACTGGGGACCTGGCCCGCAACCCAGGCATGTGCCCCGACTGGGAATCGAACCTGCGACCTATTGGTTTGCAGGATGGCACTCAATCCACTGAGCCACACCAGCCAGGGCTCTATTGAAATACTATAGTTTTTAAATTTACTTTTTAACCCCTTAACAAATTTAGGTAATTCAAAGGCATCTGTACATTCCTAAACTAAATGCTACTTGGGGTTTTTTGAATTAGGATTTTTCATCTATAATTATAAGTCAAATGGATTATAATGATCTTTTCTCACACTCTCCATTACTGGTTATACTACCAAGGTTTAACCAGAGTCATACAGCGGATGAACAGCTTTCCCGCCCGTCTTCTCTGGGGAGACTTGAATGGTAGAGAGCGAGCTGTTCTTTAAACATCTGCTGGCATTTGGTGGCTTACAAAGCCATCCTGGCCTGGTGACTTTTTCTCTGGGAGATGGGGTGGGGGGGCCGTGGTGGTGGTGCTTATTGATTGTGTTTTCTCAGTAGTGCCTGGGCACTCAATAATTATTTACTGAATGTCTGGATGAATGAACATTTTAAATATTTTTATTCTTGTGCCAGTTTGGGCATTTCCGATTTTTCCAAGAACTTAGACATTTTTCTTCAGTTTTCAGTTTTTTTCCTACCAAGTTGTTCATAACAGTAGCAGACACTGTTGACTGCCTCCCTCGCCGCCGTTTCCCCACTTCCCTCCCTTCGTGTACTGAGAAGGGTGCGGCCCTCCCAGGCTCTGCGAGGGAGCTGGAGAGCAACCCAGACTCGGCCTCGGACAAGCACCGCGGTCTCCTGTTCCTTGTCGGGGACGGGCTGAGATGGAAATGCAGGACGCAAAGAGGCGGATGAGTATATAGTAGAGAATGAGGGACTCCGGGAAAAGATTTTTTTTTCCTGACAAATGGGAAACAGAAAGAAACATTTTGCCTATGAATGTAGCTGGGTTAGTGTGAGGCTGAGGCTGGTAGGCTGCCTGGTGTCTGGGGGGAGAGGGTCTGTGGGTAAGGCTGATACACTGAGGGCTGGAATGGAGAAAGAGGAAAAGATACTTGACTTTGGTGACTTACTGGTGGTGCGGTTAAATAGTTCCCGAATTATCTGACTTTGGGGCTCCTTGTTTAAAAGCTAATAAATTTCTCTTTCTTACAATTGGTTTAGACAGATTTATTTTTTATTATTTGCTGCCTAAAGCAAAACTCTTTTGTAGGATTTTCTGCAGTTTTTTTAGGTTTATTCCGATAGCTTGAAAATTAAATTAAAATTTCTATTTCTGCTGTAGCTGCAAAATACAACATATGACATAAATTTAACTTATGAAATTCTAGAACAGACAGAAGTCACCTACACTGAGACAAAGTGGATCCGTGGTTGCTGGGTAGCTGGGTGTGGAGGAGGGGGACAGGGAAGGGACTTGGTACAACTTTCTCAGGTGAGGAAAATGTCCTAGGATAAGACTTCTGGTTTCTGGTCCAGCACATAAGAAGATTAGAAGTCATCACTCCATACTGACAACAAGTCAAAAGCTAAACAAACAAAAATCAATACCTCTTCTTCTTTTTTTTTTTTAAGATTTTATTTATTTATTTTTAGACAGAAGGGAAGGGAGAGAGAAAGAGAGGGAGAGAAACAGCAATGTGTGGTTGCCTGTCACGTGGCCCCCACTGGGGACTTAGCCTGCAACCCAGGCATGTGCCCTGACTGGGAATCGAACTGGTGACCCTTTGGTTCGCAGACCGTGCTCAATCCACTGAGCTACACCAGCCAGGGCTCAACATCTCTTCTTAGACCTAACCGAGAAGTGAGATCACACGGCAAACTGCTGCCCCCAAACTGAAGAGACAGACAGGCAGATACAGAGAATCACAGCTGACCCGGGGCAGAAACCCAGAAGCGGAGCCTCCGCACCAGCCAGTGCAGGGACAGAGAAACCCCAAACTGTGCTGACAAATTGCTGGAGGCTCAGTGTGGACGAGTGTGAGAGTTAAAAACTCCAGAGGGACCCACCATTGGTGCTGCTGGGGGCACGCCTTTGTGAGTTTGACCTCCCAGTGCGTGTCAGAGTGCTTCCGGCCGAGGGAGTGGGAAAGGAACTGTTTTGAAATATACCAGCACATTCTGTTCTTCTTAAGAATAAGGTCTGCCCTCAGGAGAAGCTGATGAACGAGTCTGACCTGCTCGAGTTGGTTTTATCATAGCATAACTGACCTGGTGGAAGAAAAGTACCCAACCCCAGCCCCCTCCAGCCATCCCATTTCACCTAAGGGCGTTGAGGGAATGAGAAGCACTTGTGAAGGTCACAGTCCAGAGACACAGCTCGCTAGAAACCTGAAACGTAATCATAGGACTATAAAAGCTTTCCTTCCCTCTACACCTTACTGCCCATCACTGAAGGCATAATTTGCAGCCGTCCCTTTTATCCAGAACATCCTGTCCACTTTTCAACGAAAAATTGCAGGGCGTACTAAAAGGCAAAAAAGCACAGAGTGAAGAGACAAGCAGGCCTCAGACTCAGGTACGGCAGGGTTGCTGAAGCCATCAGACCAGGAATCTAAAGCAGCGACTGCCGGTATGTCAGTTACACGGCAGACGCTTGCAGCGACAGGTGGGCGATGTGAATGGAGGTGGAAATGATAAGGAAGAAATGCTGGAGACCAACAACACTGTAATGGGAAGGAAGAATGCCTTTGATGGGCATCTCAGTAGACTGGAAATGACGCGAGAAAAGCATTTCTGAGTTTGAGGATATCTCAACAGAAACCTCCAAAACTGAAAAGCAGAGAGAGAGAGAAAGGCAATGACAAGACCCCAGGAATGTACCTAGGCATATCATATGTAAACACTAGAAATCAAAGGTAAAGAAAAAAATTTGAAGGAAATACGGGGAGAGGGGACCACCTTCCTTATAGAGGAGCAAAGATAAGAATTACATCTGACTTCTCAGAAACCATGCAAGCAAGAAGAAAGTGGGGTGAAATATTTAAAGTGTTAACAGGAAAAAAAAAAACAAGCTAAAATTATGTAGCCTGTAACATTATCCTTTGAAAGTGAAGGAAAAACAGACTTTCTCAGACAATTTAAGGAATTGGTTACCATTAGAACTGCCTTGCAAGAAATGTTAAGTTTTTTATTTTTATTTATTTATTTATTTTTAAGATTTTTTAATTTATTTATTTTTAGAGAGAGGAGAAGGGAGAGAGAAAGAGCAATGTATGGTTGCCTCTCACGTGGCCCTCGCTGGGGACCTGGCCCACAACCCAGGCATGTGCCCCAACTGGGAATCGAACCGGGACCCTCTGGTTCCCAGCCTGCACTCAATCCACTGAGCTACACCAGCCAGGCAGAAGTTTTTTAGAAAAAATAAAAATTATATAGGTCATAAAATTGGATTTACATAAAGAAAGGAAGAGCATTGGAGAAGGAATAAGTGAAGGTAAAAGAAAAACATTTATTTTTAGCTTCTTAATTGATTCAACAGATAACAGTTTATTCAAAACACTAACAGCAACAATGCATTGGTTATATATGCATGCATATTCTTACATGTAATTATGGATGATGAAGCAAATGAGAGCGATGGTACAAGGGACAACATGGAGGATGATATGATAAAGGGCTCACACTGCCTGGGAAGTTGTAGAGTCTTATTTGAAAATGGACTTGGATTAGTTGTAAAGGTATATTGCAAGACCTAAGGCAACGGCTAAAACAATAAGAAGTATAACTGATATGCTAAGAAAGGAAAGAAAATGGAGGCATATCACGTGCTCACGGAAAACCACAAAAGGATGAGAAAGCGTGGCAGACAAGATCAGGAGCAAAGGACAACACACAGGAAACTGTGATAAATATAAAAGGTAATTATCCAAGGATATCAACGATTGCCTTGACCTTCAGTGGTCTGAATGCACCAATTAAGAGAAAAAGAGAGAGGACACAAATTACTCATATTGGAAATGAAGGCGGGGCCATCATTAGATCCCAGGGATGAGGAAGGAATGCTCTGAACAACTCTGCGCCTACAGATTCCGTAACTTACATGAAATGGACCAACTCCTTGAAAGTCAATCTGCCGAAATCCACACAGGATTAGACTATCTGAACAGGCCCTGTGTCTAGTAAAGGAATCAATTCAATAACTAATGGCCTAAAATAGAAAGCACAAGGTCCAGATGATTTCACTGATGAATTCTACCAAATGTGTAGGGAAGAAATTGTAAGGGTATCTACAATCTCTTCCAGACATAAAAGCAGAGGAAATGCTTCTTCACTTGTTCTTTGCGGTCAGCATTACACTAATACCAAAAACAAAGAGATTCCAAGAAAAGAAAACCACAGACCAATCTCTCTCATGAACATAGATACAAAAGTCTCTAACAAAACATTAGCATATCAAATCCAATGATGCGTGAAAAGAATTGTCCACCGTGACACATGCAGGGCCAGCTAATTTTCAAAAATCCATAAATGTAATCTATCACATCGCCAAACTAAAAGAAGAAAAGCCATGTGATGATAACATGAGATGCAGGAAAAGCATGTGACACCGTCCAATACCCATTCACAATAAAAACTCAGCAAATTGGGAACAGAGGGGAACATCCTCAAATTGATGAAGAACATCTGCAGAAACACACAGCTGACATTATACTTAACAACGAGAAACTGGAAACTTGCCCACTAAGATCAGGAACGAGGCAAGGATGTCACCTCTCCCTGGTGCTTTGCACCATCAGGGTGGAATTCCTAGGTAATGCAATAAGATAAGAAGAAGAAATAAAAGGTATACTGATTGGGAAGAAAATCATTAAACTCTGATTATTTTTTACAGGTGACATGATTGTCTACTTAGAAATTCCAAATCCACAAAAAAATTCCTAATAAGTGATTACAGCAAGGTTGCAGGATCCAAGGTTCATATACAAAAGTCAACCACTTTCCCATACACCATCAGAGACAAGTTTTGAAATTGAAAACCCAATGTCATTTCCAACAGCAACCCCCCAAATAAATAAGTAAACCCTAACAGACTGTGTGGCAGATCTGTATGAGAACTATAAGCTCTGATGAAAGAAAAGAGAGAACCAAGTAACTGGGGGGATAGTCCGTGTTCATGGATAGGAAGACTCCGTATTGCCAAGATGTCACTTCTTTCCAACTTGATCTACAGATTCAATGCAATCCCAATGAAAATCCTAGCAAGTTCCTTTGTGGATTTTGACAAACTGTTTTTAAAGTTTATTGGTGGAGGCAAAAGAGCCAGAAAGGCAGCCACGATATTGAAGAACAGTCCGTTGGAGGGCTCGTACCACGCAACTCCAAGACTTACCATGAAGCCACAGTAATCAGGACTGTGGTGTTGGCAAAGGAGTCGATCATTCGAATGGAATACAGAGCCCAGGACTAGACCCACGCAAATAAAGGCAACTGGTTTTGACAAAAGGAGCAAAGGCCATACAATGGAGCAAAGATAGCTTTTCAACAAATGGTCCTGGGAGCAACTGGACTCCACATGCAAAAAAAAAAACCCAATATAGACACAGACCTTCCATCCTTCACAAAATTAACTTAAAATGAGTCACAGATCTAAATGTAAAACACAAAGCTCTACAATGCCTAGAAACGAACACAGAAGAAAATCTTGGTGACTTCGGGGAAGGCAGTGACTTTTTAGATACAGCACCAAGGGCATATTCTATGAAACAAAGAACGGGCAAAGTGGACTCGTTAACATTAAAGCTTTCTTCTCCGTGAAAGACACTGTCGAGAGAGGGAGAAGACAAGCCACACACTAGGAGAAAATATTTGCAGACACATATCTGATAAAGAACTATTATCCAAAATACACAAAGAACTCTTAAAGTTCAACAATAGGAAAGCAAACAACCTGATTGAAAAATGAGCCAAAGACTTTGACAAACACCTTACCAAAGATACACAGATGGCAAGTAGGCATATGAAAAGCTGTTCCACATAATGTGTCACCAGGGAAATGCAAATTAAAATAACAATGAGATATACCACAATACACCTATTAGAACAGCCAACATCCAAAGCACCGACAACATCAACTGCAGGGGAAAACGTGCGGCAACAGGAACTCCCGTTCATTGCTGGTGAGACAGCAAAGTGGCACAGCACTGTGGAAGACGGTGACAGTTTCTTGTCAAATAAACACACCCTTACCATACGCTCCAGCAGTGGAGCTCCCTGGTTTTTACCCCAGTGGACTGAAAACCTATCGCCATACAAAAACCTGTGTCCAGATGTTCATAGCAGCTCTAGGTATAATTGCTGAAATGTAAAAGCAACCAAAATATGCTTCAGGAGGTGAATAGATAAATGGTGGAATATTTTTCAGCCCTAAAGAGAAATGAGCTATAAAGCTCTGAAAAGGCATGGAGGAAACTTACATGCGTATTACTAAGTGAAAGAGGCCAATCTGACAAGGCTGCCTACTGTGTGATTGCAACTATGTGGCATCAGAAAAAGGCAAAACTATGGAGAAAGTCACAAGATCAGTGGTTGCCAATGGCTGGGGGGAGGGAGGGATGAATAGGCAGAACACAGAGGATTTTAGAGCAGTGAAATATTCAGTATGATACTATGAGGGTGGATACATGCCATCAGATGTTTGCCCAAACCCATAAACTGTACAACGCCAAGAGTGAACCCTAACGTGAACTATGGACGGTGAACGATACTGATCTGTGAATGGAGGTGCAGCAAGAGCAACAAACTTATTCTGGGAGGCTATGCAGGTGTAGGGCGGGGGGCTATGAGAAATCTTTGTGCCTTTCTGTTTCGCTGTGAAACTAAAACTGCTCTAAATAATAAAAGTGCTCTACCTCTCCATATGCTATTTGTTACACAGGTATGTATAATGGCCAAAACTCCTCTTTACATGAGTACATTTTCTTGTATGTGACTTTATTACGCCTCCACAAAGTTGATTCTAAGAGAAATGAAAGACGACGCTGGCATGCTGTCTACGGAACAAAGTCAAGGACAGTGAAAGAGGTGGCGCAAGGAGAACACTACAGTCGATGGAAGGTAAAGGTCATGTGGACGTTGCCTGCGGAAATGGAAGGAGTATATTTAGAGGAAAAATCAACAAGTCTTGGTGGCTGGCTGAGCCATAGAAATGTCAAGGGCAGCTCCCACGTGTCTGACCCAAGCCACCAGGTGGAGAATGGTGGGTGGGCCACACTGACCTGGGGACTGGAGAGGAGAGGCAGGCTTGGTGGAGTCTCCATCTCCATGGAGATGTTGATTCCATCACTCCAAACACAAGAGTGCCTTTCGTCTCGGGGGAAACTGAGGCAAGGGATTTATTCACAATATATGACGCGGGCAGAGGCAGGCCGGCAGAAGTGCTCCAGACTCCCACTGGCAGGCAGCCCTGTTAGCCCGAGGCAATCTCCCGCCTGCGCTGTCTTTGCTCATCCCGGATGGATGCGCATGCAGCTGACTTTTCTGACTCATTCGGCAAATTCCAACAGCATTCTCATCTCAGACGCCCCGGTCTCCATTGGGCAAGATCTGAAGACCACGCTTCAATTGGACTGGAGAAAAGGGCAGTGAAATTCTAACACTCAGAAAGCCAGGAAAAGGAATGCCAAGGCCCAGATACCTACTGTAAGAAATAAAAAGCATGTGTCAGCCTCTAGCAAAATTTACTTCTACAAATAACACCACAGCCCTGGGGAACAGCAGAGACATTTGACCAGGCAGCAGCTGTGCAGAGGACGCTATTTAAAGACTGCTTCTGCAGCCCAAGAACTCTGGGCTTAAGATTTGATTGAAAGGCGGAGAGAAGACAGCAAAAGACGGAGAAAAGAGTCAGATTTGGGGAAAAACATCACCAGGTGGTTGGCTGCTGATGTGAACCCTGAATATGTTAAATGGGTTCACTTTAATAAAATTATGTCTGTCCAACTCCATTTGCGTAAATTAAATGTGCTAATTCATGGAAAGCACTCAGAAGTGTCCAGCACCCGGTGCTTACTAGTGGAAAACTGGCATCGTTGCCATTCATATTTATCCCTGTACCTACCTAGATATGTCTTCCCAGAGACGGAGAAATGTGCATCTATAATGATATGTGACTACTAAGCAGTGATTCTGTTTTTAACTTTCTTATTTGTAGGTTTTTTGGGTTTTTTTTGTAATCTGTGCATTGTAGGCCGTGAACATATTTTGTAAAAACCACAAGGCATTCTGGGGGAACAGACTAAGGCTCTGGAGCCAGGCCTCCTAGGTTGAAACCCCACTGCTTAGTAGCTGTGTTACTGAGAGCAATTTATTTACTTTCTCTGTTTTCTCTCGCATAAAAGAGAATAATAATGTTACCTACTTCACTGGGTGGTTATGAGGATTAGATGAGATCATCGAGGGACAAAGCTTGGCCTGGTGCCTGGCAGAGAGTAAAAGCGAGATCCGTGATGGCTGCTGTCATTCACAGTAGACGTGGGGGCAGCTGTGTCATTTTCTACCAGGAGAAGGACTGTGTTCTATTCACCCCAGTGTTCTTGGCATGTAATAGTCACTCCAGAAAGGATGGTTTAGCTGGACCCACATCAACCATTGTCCTGGGAATATTTTCTGTCAAAGTAGAAAAAGTGAAAAGTCTGCAAGTACCTTTCCCCTCAAGGTCAAGGATAGGGTCCTTCCGGTGATTGAGAAGCAACAGTTCTTTCTCTAAAAGTCTTGAAGATCTTCCAAGAGATGAGGCTCTTACAGCGTCCAGCCACTGTTTTCTTATTCTCCCATACGCTGGCCATCCTGGAGCCAGGACCATTGCTCTTCAAGGCCTATGCTGTTCGTCAGGAACTGGAGGCAAGGCATTCCCATGGGGATTTCTAATAATGCAGAACCTCAAGTAAACGATTATGGAGAAACTGTAGCTGTTGACCCACTGACTGTGTGCGAGTGTGTGGGGGCGCACTGGGCGGTAGCATTCTTTTCTATATCTAAAACAATCCTTCAGAAGGAGGGAGTCCTTCCTATGTTTTCTAAATGTTCTACAACAAACATGGTTTTGCTTGAAAACATGAAATGAAATAAGAAATAAACCCTTTTAAAAAAACCTATTCTTTGTAACCAGGGTCCCAGGAATTCAGTAAAGGCACAGTGGCTACCTCTCTCAGTCCTGATAGGATGCAGGGTTCTATTACGTAAAAGAGGGATGACAGATTGTGCCTGCAAAGTCATTCCAGGCATTTGAGACTGATAAGCCTCAAGCCATCCACGGTCACATATAGTACATTAGAGTAATACTGTTTTTCAATCTATTAACTTGGCAAATATTTCTTAAGCACCTATTATGTGCCAAGAAACATTGTCGGTGTTCGATTGCTTGCTAAATCTGGCAACCCTATATTGAGGGCTCTAGCGATAGCGGAAATAAATGACTAGGAGACACAACAGCTGTGTGTGGCTCTAGTGACTACAGAAGTGACTGAATGTCAGCCACAGTAAATCTGCCCCTGAATGTGACAGTGATGTGTGAGCATAATAGTGAAAGTGACTAATTGGGCAGTAACGAGGACAGCTGTGTAACCCAGTGGGGCCCTGCTAAATATTGGTGGCAGTGAAAGTAGACGAGTGACAATGACGGTGAAGACAACTGAGAGGGTGACAGCTGGGCACACAGTCCAAGCGCTATGTTGTACAGAACTGTTTGAAGTCTGTGGTCATTGAAAGTGTTAGCATTTCGGACAGTGACAGTAGAAATGATGGACCACTGGCAGCAACAACGTAGCAGTTCTGCCCGTGAACTGAATTTGTGACTAACGACGGTGATGGAGTGGGAGTCAGGCTGACAGTGACAGCTCTCGAAACGACTGAATATTGACACTGTGGAGGTAATAGCTGTAACCACAGAGGGAACTCGGCATTGTACTGAGACAACTGGAACTGGGAGGCATGACTGGCGGTGACAGCAAAATTGGCTGCGTGTCAGTGACAGAGTGACAGGGTGAAGTTCAGTGGGTCACCGCTGATATGATTTAATTAGTCTGACACTGGATCTGACTTCATCTGTTTATGTGGACATGGCAAGAGTAGCTTCAACGTGGAACGCATAGTGTGCAACAAGGTGAGTAAGAGAGAAATTGAGTAACCGAACAGGCTGTGAATACTTTCCCTCCGAAACCCCAAATACTAAAATTGGGAGGAGGGGGAGGTGGGACCAAAATGCCTCCAAGACACCATGATTGGTCGATATGGGTCTGTTAGCCTATCACGTCTGAGCGGTGTCAAGCCTCTCCACCAATGAGAATGCATCTGGGTAAGAGCCTCGGGACACGTCTCCGCATTGTTTGTGAACCTGATGTTTCGGGAAAATGAAGAGAAATTTTTTGTGTCTACTTGTCTGCCATTCTTTGAAATAAGATCCTAACTCCAGAGCTACCTCAGAGAGAGACAGTGTAACTCGATTAGAACTTTCCTAAGGGAGCGTGGGGAGAGGAGAGGAGAGGAGAGCAGTGGAACCTCAGGGTCAGGTGTCAGAGGCGAGGCCAGCAGCCGGCTTGCCCCCGCGCCTTAGCATTGGCGGAGAGCTCGTGCGTGATGCAGGCCCCTCCCCCTAGAGGCCCGCCCCTAGCACGTGACTACGGCGCGCTGGGCAAGCCGGGGCCTCTCCTTACCACTTCTGTCCCTTCCGCGCTGGCCTCAAGATGGCCGCCTCGTGGCGTCTCTGATGCTGTTGAATGGAGAAATCTTTATTGTTCCCTTCGGGCAGGAGTGTTCGTGTTCTCTATGGCGCTGTCAATAAAGAACGGCAGTTTGAATCGGTGCTGAACAGGTAACCATAGAAACGGGGCTGGGACTCCACGTGGAGACCCCTTTTATAGCTGAGGCCCTGGAGGCGCCCCAAATGAGGGGATCACGGAGACCCTTCCGCGTGGCGAGCACCACAGGGCCCTGCCCAGTTTCAGCTGTCCCTCGCCCTGGGACGCGGACTCCCAGAGGCAGCCTGCACTCGGAACGCAGGCTGGGCGTTAGTCTTCCTAGGAGAAAGGCTGCGGCTGGGTGCTGCCCCCTGTGGGGCCTTCTGTTCGCCCGGGGCCTGCCCTAGCCCCGCACATCTTTCTACTCAGCGCGGTGGGTCGTTGGCCTCTCGCTGCGGTTACTCTCAGTCTCATCCCCCTCTCCCGCCAAGTCCCCGCGCTAGGCAAGGCAGTCTGGCCTTGGGCCAAATCCGTCCCCCCACCTCCCCCTCCCGATTTTGTCTGCGGGAAGCTAAGAATGGTTCTTACATTTTTGAATTGCGATGGTTGTATGCAGTCGAATTCCGGAGTCCATAAATGGAGTTTTATTGGAACACAGCCGTGCTCCTTGTTTATGTAGTCTGTGGCTGCTTCCCTGCTACTAGGACAGAGTATAGGGCAGTTCAGTGTGTTGCACGGCGATGATCGCTGGGCCCATGAAGCTGAAAATAACGCCCTTCGCAGAAAGAGTGCCGACTCCCACCCTAGACACAAGGACACTGGGTCAGTGTCGGCCTGCGATTCCTCTGGTCACTTCTCACGTAATGGGAAACTCCAGTCACAACTGTCCCATGCACCTGGGCTGTTTGACAAAACACTGTGACTTCCGTGACCTCTTGTGGTCTTAGTGGTTTGTTCAAGGTGGGCGTTGTTTCTTCTACTTTAAATAACAATAATACCGTCCACCCAGCTTCTACAAGAAGGCAGGTGGTTAGTTTATTCATATGCAGCGTTTTTGTGCTAACAACACTTTACAAGCAGGTGTCCATGTTTCTATTTAAGAGGAGGAATTCTTGATTCTGAGTGGTTAAGGTTGTGTCCCAGATCGTAGTTCTGGCAAGTTGAGCTCATCCCTTTCTGGAAGCCCCCTTCCTGGTGACCCTTGGCATCCTGCTCAATGTCTTCTTTCAAGTCTGTCAACCTGGGGCTATTGGTTCTTCCTCGGAGTTGTATCCAATCTTTGTGTGGTTTATGGAGATTTAATTATAACCCCAAAGTGAAATCTCTCTCTCTACTTGGCTAAATCATCAAACTTCTGCCACACTCCACTTTCTAATTTAGATGCCTTTCATGTCTGGCAGTAGTTCCCAAACCTAGCTATTCATCACAAGTTTAACAAATGCTTTCAGAACCCTATGCATGGAGGATGCATGCATTTGTGAATCATTCAGTATTTGTTGAGCACCTACCGTATATATACTGGGAATGATTCAAATCTCTGCAAGTGCAATGATGAGAAAGGTCAATATGACCTTTGTTCTTCCATGGAATTTTTATTCGGTAGAGGTCGAACAAATGGTACACAAATAAACAAAGATAATTTCAAATACAGCTGCCATAGCATCATAATAATAAATTAGTAGTTAATATTTATTGATGATTCCTGTGTGCCAAGAGCTCTTTGAGCTTGACTGACACTATGTGCTGGATTTGCATGGATTATCATTTCATCTTCACACCACCACTATGACATAGGTAGCATTAATACTCCCATTTTAGAGATGAAGACTTTGAGACTCAGAGATGAGAGATGTCCGAGGTTACATAGCAGATGCATAAGGGAGCTGGATCCGAACCTAAACTGATCACACCACCCTCCATCATTCCATCTGTTTATCTTTTCTACCAGCTTGGGACCTCAAGGGCAGGAGCCGCACTTTACCTGTTTTTGTATCACTGCTAGCCAGTACTCAGAACCAGTCATCTGGTAAATATTGAATAAACAAATCCAGGCTGTTCTTGAGCAAATACTTGAGTGCCTGCTGTGTACCAGGCACCATTGTGCTTAGACCCTGCGCTTGCCAGAGTGAGCAAGATGGACCTAAACCATAGTGTCTGAGCCAGTAAGGAAATAGCAGAGTTATTCCAAATTGTGGCAACTGCTATAAAGGAATGAAAACAGCGCTAACCTGAGAGACCCTTTTTATCAAGATGGCCTTGGAAGGCAAGAGAGGTGGTTTAAACTGAAACTTGTTGAGTGACAAGAATCCAGTCCTGCAAGAAGGGAAAAGGGAGAGAAGTGGGGAGGCAGAACTTTTCAGCAGGTTCAGAGCCTGTGAGCAGGGGAGAAGTTGGAACGCTGGAGCACTGGAAAAAATGAGTGACAGTCCTGTGGTTCCGTCCTGTGCGCTGAGTCCCTGGCCCTGAACCCGGCTTTGCCGCTGTCAGAGCTGCCTGCTCCAGGGCCAGTTACAGATGAGTGGTCGAACCCGTCAGATGTGGACAGTGGTACCTTTTCAAAGAGGTATATTGTGTGGATTAAATGAGAGAAAATGTAATAATATGTTCTGAGTGTTCTTGTTGCATATGTTGCTGAATTCCAATCAGAGGAAACTAGTCAAATTTGGCCCCAAATGGAAACTTATTTAAAATGGTTAATAATAACAAAAATCCAGAAGTGTGTTACAGACAAAACTGAAGGTATCTCTTTGTATTTCTATCTTTGGGGGGATGGGAACAGATCTTATTTTTCTTCATATGTTTAAGAGTTGGACTTTTCCAGTTGGGATGTAATTTTTTTTCAACCAAATATACAACTGTCTATTCAGAGCATTAAAAAAAATCATTTTAAGTGTTTTAAGCTCAAAACTATTTGTGTTCCTCAATGATATGTATTTGCATTTTTTTTTAAGGCATTCTACGGAAATGATAGGCTTCAGATTCTAGTTTATGGTCATTTCAAAATTTGTTTGCAAGTGATTTGGGGTTTCCTCTAAAAGTTTCAAAATACTGTTGCATTATTTTTAATGTCCTGCCTAGTCAAAGCAGGGCATCGAATACTTTAAAACAAGTAGCAGACTTTTTAAATAGGTGAAAATAATATGATATTTGGGCTCATGGACATGAAAAATTACAGAGGCGGTAATAAATCGAGCAAGCTATGTAAGATCAGCAATGTCAAGTTTTGCTTTAAGCTGTGTCCAGTAACCAGCTGGCCCGTGTCATCAGAAGATAGAATCCAGCCCAGCAAATGGAGCACAGGACCGGACAGGGAGGGGCACGTTGACCCAGCGTTAAACAACAAGCCCTGGGTCAAACTGCTATTTTAGGTTTGGGTGGGTCCTCTGCATGTGAAGTCTCGCAGTCTTACTCTGTGATTTGTGTCTGTTGGGCTCCAGTAACGAGTAGGTGGTAACACTAGCCTTGACGGATAATATAAAACTGCAGGGAGAGCGAGGGCATACTGATTTGTTTTTCAGTCTGTTTTATTTCAGTTCAAAGCATCATTGCAGGCAGGCAGCGCAGGAAGAAAGAGCCACGCTTTGGCGATACTCAACTGCTTTTGGAGATTGGGGAAGACTGAGTATAACCAAAGTGTGGCTTGTTTTCTCGGCCTATCTGTTGGCAACGATGCTTTGAACTGAAATAAAATAGATTGAAAAACAAATTGGCATGCCCTGTTGCCTCATACTGAGTATTTACATTACCCTTCTGGAGTTCTGCCTGTACCAGCACCCTGGGGGCAGGCAGTGACCCCTCAGCCTCTTTCAGCTCTTCAAGAGAGTGAGCTCTTTGATTTTTACGAGGACATTGAGTCGCGATACATGGTTTCTGGATCTCCAATAGCTTGCCTTCTAAAGTCATCATCTTGATAATTTGGAGAAAGCAAGCTATAACCACACAGAGGAAAAAGTAAATATTAAGGGCCTTTAAATTCAGAGAAGAGATGGTTACTTTTTTAAAAGCCATGCAGAGGGTGCAGAGAGCGCGCAGTTTTGAGACTTCTGCAGGAATCATGGGAGAGAAGGGTAAGGAAAGAAAGCTAGCTTACTCACCACATTTCCCTAATGTTGTTAGCCTCCAAGTCATATTGGCAGAGCCTCAGAATCATGACCCCAAGGATTCCATTTCCTTAGACGAAGTCAGTGTGTCATAGCAGATCCACATCAAGCAGGGATTGCTAATCTGGGGTGAACGGTCCAGTGGCAAGGGATCCATGAACCCTTGAGAGTTGCCTGCAAATTTTGTGAATGACATTTTTCTGGGGGGAGAGAGCCCATTGTGTTAATCAGATCTCAGTCCTTGACCCCTCAAAGGGTGCAGAGCCAGCAATGAAACGTCACATCACCAAATCAAAGTAATAATGAGACTCCACCTGAATCCAGTTTTCTACTGTTGTGTGGCCTTGATCTGGGAGTTTTGAAACTATCTTTCCAGGCCTCGTTTCCTGCCTAAAGCGGTTAGGCGTAGTTGAATGGTCGTCTGTGATGGAGATATTTACCCACTGAGGTGCTTCAGAAATCCCTTAGAGGCCCTGTTTGTCCCTGTTCTACACGAGACTGGTGAAGTGGGGCCGGTCATCTTGGCAACCTTGTTGTAGAAGCCTGATTCGTGGCTCTCTAGGCATCAGCTTCTGACGGATGGATTCAGGTCCTCGGAGTCAGGAGAGGGGAGGAGAGGGACGGACTCAGGGAGGCGGAGGTAGAGCAGGAGAGGGGGAGAGGGCGCTGCCCCTGCATCTCTCCGGGGTCCCTCCGCGCCTGGGAAAGTGAAGAGCTTTTTTTCCAAAGCAAGCTTATCTCAGAACCTCTCTAGTACTAGGACCTCTGGGAAAGTCAATGCATAGATGTAATTTTTTATTTTATTAGTACTTGAAGGGAAATAAAAGGAAGGAAATACCTTTTAAATCTTTCTTAGGCTATTTTGTTAAAACGGCACCTCAATGGGAAACTCCCGCGGGCCAGAGTCTGCGGCCCACATGGTCTTTAACGGTTAGTTGTGTGCATTTGGATGTGGAGGTTTTACGTCTCTCCGGCCTCTGTTGGTGTTTGGATGCTAGGCCTCTGCCAAAGGCCCAGAGTCTGGTCCTGGGACAAGTGATAGGAATTCTGTTTCTGACTCTGAGAGGACACTGCGGAAGGCCGTCTAAGCCACCAGTTGCTTCTCCATCTCTCAGCTCCCTGGGTGTGCCACCTGACGCTTGGAGCCTCCTTCTGCACTCCTTCAGCTCCGTGTCCCCGCTGTGCAAGATGGTGCCAGGGGCCCTGGCAGCAGTGAATTCATCATTTTCCCCCATCCGGTACTTCTCTTCAGTCCCTAGTCTCAGTGAATGGCACCGCAGGACTGCCACAGGCAGGACCTGGGGGTCTTCCCCTGTTCTTGCCCTTCTCCGGCCGCCACCCTCCTCCGACTCCCCACCCACAGCGAGCACACGTTCCTATAAGCTGTAAGCCCGTTACCCAACAGGGTGTCTCCTTTCTCTTTTGGTTAAAGCTACTGCCGCAGCCTTCTAGTTGGTCAGCTGGCTTCCAGCGCTGTTCCTCTTCGGTATGTCTTGTCCCTGCTGTCTGAACGTGTCAGTCCCGCGCTACAGCTCCGGGGAGGCTGCCTGCCCTCGGGGTAGC